>PVJL010005750.1:0-66970 GCA_004026885.1 Lyroderma lyra
CATCGCTGCACACCCCACATCCTGCACACCCCACATCGCTGCACACCCCACATCGCTGCACACCCCACATCCTGCACACCCCACACTGCAAACCTTGTCTCCACATGACAGCAAGAGCAAGGTTTTCCCATACATGATGGACCCTTATTTGCAACCCTTCATTCCTCCTTACCAGCTATGATAAGGCTTCTTAACCTCCTTTGGATGGTAGACTCCAGGAAAATACCTTATTTAAAGATACACAGATTTTGCTTAAAATCCTAGAGTTTTCATGGGTCTTCTGAAGTTTGTGAATGGTCTCCTCAAAAGACTTTAGACTAGGACCCCTCCCCCGGCCGAGGGGAGAAATTCAGACTCCTTGGCATTAGGCATTGTCACTGGCTGCTGTCCCTCCCTATGGTAGTTAATTTGATGTGTCACCCTTCCTTCCCCAATCAAGCTAGTACATCCCAGGTGCTTTGCCAACACTGTTTCCTATCTCATCCAAAAGGCAAAAATCTGCTGACTGAGAAGGCCCTTGTCTCACGTACAGCCACTGACCTTCTCAACAGAGACAACACGTGCTCCTAAAACATCACATACAGATGCTCCTGGAACCTTCGTCATCCTCATATGTGCTCCCTCTCAGTCTCCAGGAAAGAGATCCTATTGCAGTCACCGTTGCTTCCCAGGTTCCAGCACAGCACTGACCAACGGCGCAGCGCTGACCAACAGAGCAGCACTGACCAACGGCGCAGCAGTCCTGACCAACGGCGCAGTCCGGACCAATGGCACAGTGCTGACCAATGCTGCAGTCCTGACCAACCGCGCAGTGCTGACCAACAGAACAGCACTGACCAACGGCGCAGCGCTAACCAACGGCGCAGTGCTGACCAACAGAACAGCACTGACCAACGGCGCAGTGCTGACCAACTGAGCAGTGCTGACCACAGAGCAGTGCTGACCAATGGCGCAGGCTGACCAACAGAGCAGCGCTGACCAATGGTGCAGCGCTGACCAACTGAGCGGCGCTGACCAACAGAGCAGTGCTGACCAACATCACAGTGCTGACCAACATCGCAGTGCTGACCAACGGCACAGTGCTCACCAACGGTGCAGTCCTGACCAATGGCGCAGTGCTGACCAACATTGCAGTGCTAACCAACATCACAGTGCTGACCAACGGCGCAGTCCTGACCAATGGCGCAGTGCTGACCAACATCACAATGTTGACCAACAGAGCAGCACTGACCAACGGCGCAGGCTGACCAACAGAGCAGCACTGACCAATGGTACAGCACTGACCAACTGAGCAGCGCTGACCAACGGCGCAGGCTGACCAACAGAGCAGCACTGACCAATGGTGCAGCACTGACCAACTGAGCAGCGCTGACCAACATCGCAGTGCTGACCAACATCACAATGTTGACCAACATCGCAGCGCTGACCAACAGAGCAGCGCTGACCAACATCGCAGTGCTGACCAACAGAGCAGCACTGACCAACGGTGCAGCACTGACCAACAGAGCAGCGCTGACCAACATCGCAGTGCTGACCAACATCGCAGTGCTGACCAACATCGCAGTGCTGACCAACAGAGCAGTGCTGACCAACATCGCAGTGCTGACCAACAGCGCAGTCCTGACCAACGGCACAATCCTGACCAACGGCGCAGCACTGACCAACATTGCAGTGCTGACCAACAGAGCAGTGCTGACCAATGGCGCAATCCTGACCAATGGTGCAGCGCTGACCAACGGCACAGTGCTGACCAATGGCGCAGTCCTGACCAATGGCGCAGTGCTGACCAATGGCGCAGTCCTGACCAATGGCGCAGCGCTGACCAATGGCGCAGTGCTGACCAACGGCGCAGTCCTGACCAACGGCGCAGCGCTGACCAACGGCACAGTGCTGACCAACGGCGCAGTCCTGACCAATGGCACAGCGCTGACCAACGGTGCAGCACTGACCAACATCACAATGCTGATCAATGGCGTAGTGCTGACCAATGGTGCAGTGCTGACCAATGGTGCAGTGCTGACCAACAGAGCAGTGTATGTTTTTCAATGGTATGGGCACTATGTTGTAAGCACTTTGTATCACCACCACCCCCATCAAAGCACTTCATATAGTACTTTGCACCCAGAAAGTATCCAACAAATACTTACTGGCTAAATTAATCAATAAAGAATTAAGAATAATTTTGCAAGAGGCACAGCTAATTAATGACACCATACTGCATCAAGATAATAAGAAGCCAACTGATGATGTCCTTGTGCACCATCACACAAATCAATCTAAATATATTTTCTTGTGTACTTCTCTCTGCCTTAAATATCAACATTTAAATAGGCAATATTTAAAGAAGCTAGAAGAGGTCCCTGTCTATGACCAGAACTTGCCTATGGTTATTTTGACTCTGTGCAACTTTGTGTATGAATTTTAATATAATCTCTATTTACATTCCACAGCAGTAAATAGATGCTCTTAAAAAGAATGGACAAGTTGACCTAAAATGGTAGAGTCTAGAGAGAAAAATTCCTGAATCTCATTTTTAGAATAGTTCAGGTTAAATGATTCCTGGGCCAGTTTGAGGTAACCCCCTAATCCATATGGTAGTGAAATTCTGGGGCTGGCACGTTAAAAATTATTTTCTGAATGACAAAAATAAAATGGGTCTTTCAACTCTTTGAGGAATTAAAGACCCTAGTTCCCTTACATTGCTTATCTGAAAATTCTATCTTTTACTTCATTTTATCCATTCAGTGGACACATTTTTTATTTGTATTTGTTGTGTCTTCTACTGAATAAACAGAGGCAGACAATGTTCTTCCCTAAAAAGGTAGAAAAGTTTTCCAAAAAGTGATGAGTGATATATGCAGTTCAGTGCAGTGCCGTGAAATTATCCGGAGAGTTATAGCTGCTCTTTCAGCTTCTGCCAAAGTTCAGACCACAACCCTGGACTTCTGGAAAACCGCCACGACCCTTGGTCTAAGGAGATAAAAGAAGGGGGGCAGTAGGCAAGCAAATTTTCACACTAAACTGAGAGTTGTGGCAAGCACCATTTTAAGTGCTGTATGTGTAATTCATTCATTTAACCCTCAAAATGACTCTAAGCCACACTAACCTAACTGCGGTTGTTTTTGAAGTGAGGAAACCAAGGCACAGAAAGATCAGGTCACTCAGCAACATCAGCCCCTCGGAAAACTGTGGACCCCCAGGGCCCAGGCAGACTGGCCCCAGAGCCCAGGCTCGCTACCGAGAGTCCTTGGGAGCTCCACCGGAAGGCGTCAGGAGCCAGGGGCGGAGAATGTCACATCTAGGAACAAAGTCATTAGATTTTGTCTCTGAACTCATAAAGAGTATCCCATTAGAATTTGCCTACAACTATTTATTACAGGGCCAATAATACTTCTTTCTTTTGAGGGGAAAATGTCAATTCAATTTCTACTGCAAAGGTTGGGAGCTCAGTTTAGAGTTCCAGGAGAACAGAGTTAATGGAGCTGACAGACAGGAGAATGGACAGATGAAAGTTTGAATATTTCCTAAAAATATGAATACAGAAAATATCTATTTTAACTCATGAATTGAAAATGATGTGTGTCATTAATGTTCATAGACAAGAGTCCTGAAATTCTTTATGCACAAAGAACGTTAGCATTCAACATTCAAAACGTAAGACTCTCTCTGTAAAATGTCAAGAGATTTTCCCACTCACTTAAGGTAACTATTTTCACCCCAAAATACAAGCAAGTGTTGATTTTCCACACTAATGGGAAACAAGAATAGCATACGGTTCACTAAAAACCCCACGTAGCCAACATCTTTTTATCTTGTTATCAGTTACTCGGATGTAACCAAATGACCTGATTTGAGTTTCATCGCCTCTTCTTTCTCGATCTGCTGCAAGTGCTAATGAACGATGAGGACAAGGAGCCCACTGTGAGATGCCAGAAACAAGGCCTTGGGGTGACACAGAGGAGGTAAGTCAAGAGAGAGCTGTGGTCTGACACCACACCTTCGCAAAACAAGTCTGACTTCACGCCTCGTTTCCACAGAAAATACGACGCTGTGTTGGGAGAATAACCCTTTACTCAGATGCAGAAACACTAAGAAATGCATTCATGGAACCAACATGTCCCATAAGCATCTACTCACTACCAAGCAAGGAGTGAGAATCCTAGGACCAAGGACAGATACAAAAGGAGGGGCAGCACAAGGAGGAGTGGTCGGAGAGGGGGAAGAGGGGAAGAGAAGGGCAGCCTCTGCCCTGGGAAAACAGGCAACTCGAGGAGGAAGAGGTGAGCCTTTCGGGGAAAACTACAGGCTGAACGTCAAATACCAAAAACAGTCCGGTTCCAACACTGGCCTGCGGTCTGCTTTTGACTGCAATCCATAAATCATTCGCTGTATGATCTATCCAAGAGCTAAGGATGTGTCATCACATAAAACCTCCACATGAACATACCCAGATATGCAAATGGAAATTTTTACTCACCAACATTATTTGGGACCCTGTATGTCGTTAGGGATCCCATTGCTTTAGGATGAAATGGGGGTGGGGTGGGCGCTGGGTACTGTGGTGGGAAAGTTCTAGACTGAGTCAGAACTCCTGGGGTCTAGACAAAAAGCTGCCAATAACAGCTGATGACTGAAGTAAGTCACCAAAACTCTCTTGGTCTCAGTTTCTTTCCTTTTCTGAAGTCTCAACTACATTTTTTCTAAATTCCTCCCCAGCTCTACAAATGTGTGACCATAATTCTATCCCATGCCTCTGACCAACAATAACATCTACAGCCAGCTAGAATGGGTCTCATGAGTGCACAGCCCACATTTTGAAACTTTCCCAAGAAGAATAAAATGCATCGGTGATGAGTTGGGAAGAGGCAGGACACTGCATTTAGGTTTGCTCAGCACTGCCTTCCGTGACCGATGAAAGATGGCAAACACCCAATCTATTGGAGGCGAGCTGTCAGTGACAGCTACCATGTTTCTAACTGCTAAAATGACTTCCCCACAACAACATCACTTCTCTAACGTAAGGCATGAGAAAACCTGAGGAAAAAACAATTAGAGGGAAGGAAGACAAGAAATGGAAAGAAAGAAAAGGAGGACAGACTTCTGTATATTTGACGTGTCCTTAGTCCTTGAGCTCCGTCAACAATGATCGAGGTGGGAACCTGAATAGAAGAAAACACAGCTGAGAGGTCAACATAACTCACCTACTGTGGATCTGCTCGGGTAGCACCCAGGGCTGGAAAGAGCTCCAAAGCAAGTGAGCAATTCTGGAATAGGAGACAATCTGGATATGGTTTCAAACGCTCCTGTTGCACACAAGTACGTTATCCGAGGTTGGACGACATTTTTAAACCTAATCAGTGACCAGACATGTTAACACCTCCGGGCAAGAAGTCAGGGCTCAGTCAGATGTGAATGGTTAAAAGTAAATCTTCCAGGGTTATTCTTCTTTGATGTTCCCATCCACCCTGCAGGAGGCAAGCTCAGCCTAGTCTTGTGCTGTAAGCATAACAAAGACTTGCTTTCTTCTGAGAAGACACAGTCGATCACTCTGAGGTGTAGCAATGACAACATTTGCAGATCGTGTCATCTGCAGACACAGGGAACATGCAGGATACGTAAAGAGCTGCACAGGACATGGATCTGAGGATGAGAAATTTTGCCATTCGAACTCAACTTCTCCACTCTGCTACCTCTGTACCTGTACCCACATCTTCTCAGTGACTCCTCACACTGAAATTAGTGTTACCCAGGGTTCCTGCCTGCTGGACTATGGAATCCTTTTGAGCAACATCAAACGCAGTGGACACAGCCAATAAATCTTTTGCATCTATTTAAATTGAATTCAACGTAATAATTCAATCGGAGTGTATGGACCTAGTTCCACGAGAGCCCTTGAAATAATTAAAAATACCTCAAGAGGTTAGTATATCAGTCCTGATCTGGGCCCAGTTTGCCTGCCCAAATTTCCCATTGACAATAGATCCTCGAGCAAAAGAAATTCCAGCGTTGGAGAAGTCACTCGCAGTTTGCCAGAACCTGCTGAACCACTATCTAAGGGACTTTACAATAAGTTACTTAACACGTAAGTAACTTACATGTTACTTTTCCTCATTGGGAAACAGAAATAACGTCATTTTCTCTAGCTGGAGAGTTGGTGGCATTGATTAAGGTTTATGGAAACTAAAAATCCTGAAGGTGGATGTTCACGTTAACCTTTAAAACCTATTGGGAAGTACGTATATAGTAGTCCCGCAGCAAATGTCCGATGGACTTGCACTGCTGCCCCACCCGTGGGTCCTCTCACATGGTATACCCCAACTGTCAGGAAATCCCACCCACTCCGCCGCCAGAACCCCTACCCATTCAAATTCCTGGTATTTAAGGAAATAACGTTCACTTTTAAAACACGATCACGATCATAGAGTTGTGATTTTAAAAACCATCGTCATCTTTTAGAAATGCTTACGGAAGTATTTGCAAATAAAAAATCATTGTGGAAGCCGGTGATGAGTAACATGGAGGATCATAATGCTATTCCATTTCTGGAAAGGTTTGAAAATAAAAAGAAGTCAAATCAGGTCATTCCTCTGTTCAAAACCCTCTGCTGGACCTCCAAGTCACTTGGAGCAGAAGCCAGAGACCTAACGATGGCCTACAGAGGCCCTCCTGACTCCGGCCCCACGCAGCTCTCAATCCCTGCTTCCAGCTCCCTGTGCCACTGCCGTCACTCTGGCCCCTCTGTCTTACTCACTCCAGGTGGGCTCCTGCCTCAGGCCCTCTTCTCTGCTATGATGTCAGCCTGAAACACCTCTCATGGGCATAGCCTCATGCTACCCTTCCCTCCCTATTTCAAATCTTTGCTTAAATGTTACCTTCACAATGGAACCTCTACTGATGAGTCTTATTTGTTCATGGGTTGGCCTCCGGTGCCTAGAATAGTGTCTGGCATAGAGTAGCTGGTCAACAACTATATGTTGAATGAATGAATGAGCAAATTGGGTCAGCCATCCAGTGAACCTAGGTTTTACAATGACAGTACAGTGAGGTAAGAGCATTGTTGACAGGATGCATTGGTCACAAAACCAGACCACCAAACAGTGATTACCATTACTTCTTAGCCCTAGGGTCCAGTGTGGTGCCCAGGAAGTCAGCAAAGTTTTCTAGGGCCTGAGCCTCAAGTCGCCAGGACACCCTCCAGATTCCAAGCTGACCGTGCACTCCACCAAGCAGCTGGTCACCGACATCAGCTACCTGACCAGCATGACAGGCACCCTGGGCCTGCAGCCATCCACAGCCTCTTAAACACTGTGACACTCTTGAAGCCCAAACCCAAGGATTATACAGACATCAGCAGAGGCCTGCCTGGTGACCTCACCACTGCAGTGGCCACCAGAATTCCAACTACTGACCACCCCCACACAACACCCAACAAAGAGGAGAGTCAGGGCTGGGGGTCCAGGGTCACAGCAACTCCCCAGAATAAATGTGCTCTAAAAATCTTCCCTGGATTGGAAAAAATTTGTTTTAAAAGAGTTGGTTCATTTACATAATCAAAAATGGTTATAAATTAGAGGTATATTATTTGAGAGGAATTTTCACATGATGTTTTAAAGTATGTGATATTGACAATGAAACCAAATAGTATGAAATGAACATGAACAAACAAAAACAGCTGCTCCACTCCTTAAAACATCAGTGTCTAAGGCATCCCAGCACAGGCTCGTGTGTTCCAGCCTCTGCATTTGCACAGCTTCTCATCTCTGGACAGAAGCCTCTAGAGGGTCTTCTACTTACTAGACAGTATCATCTGATGATTTTGTCTAGACAGAAGCAACCTGAAATCCCTGGGGATAAGGGCTGAGATGCCCAGTCTCTATCCCACTTACTCCATCTTCCTATAAGACTTGGCCTTGGTCAGAGGAAAATCAACACCATCTATCTTTATTTCTCCTGTAAGTTGTATTTATAACTCCTCCTACTTAGCTCTGAAATCCCCTTCCTGACTCTTCTGCTATAGCTCTGCAAGGGATAAGCATATTACGAAGCAAAAACAGCCAACCAAACCAGTCTTCAATTCACTCCCTTCCCATCTCCAGTGCTCTGTTCAAACCTGGCTCACATCCAATCGGGGCAAAATCGCTCAGCTGTCAGCCAGTGGCCTCAGCTGCCACCCGCTAAAGCAACAAGTTTCCTAGGTGGCCGAGAACTCTGGAGAACACACCTCTGGCCGTGCTCCAACCTTCCTTCCCAGCTGTGCTCCGGAGCTCTTCAATGTGCGTGGCTTGGGACTGAGTGAAAGGAACTATTAGTATTTCCCAGGCCTTGGGGATTCTCACTCACATTCCATTCCCCATGCTCTCAGCAAAGACTTCAGAGAATTCTGCCGCCCCCCTCCCAATATTACATGTGTATAGTTACCTGGCCTACACTCAGAAGATGATGAGAGCCATTTCCTCACCTCGCTGACTCCTGGACATCTCCTTTCTCACACCTTGATAGCTTTACAACCCCACTTTGTATCCATGCAATGGAGATCCCCCATGACGCACCCTATTCTTACAAGTTCATTTATTGCCATGCATCAAGGCTCCTTATACAGCACTCTGTCTCCCAAGTCACCATGACCAAGCTCAAGTTCTCCTGCTGGGACCTCAGTGACCTTGATGTGCTGCAAACCAACGTGGTGGAGAGGAGGGTATAGATCTCTTCCATGCTTTCTCTAGGTAGGAGTTACTCTTTTCCTTCTAGATCATTCACACTTTAGAGAGCATTTAAGGGAATTATTTTTCCAAACTAATATTTTCTGAAATCCAATAATGCTGCAAACATAATAGAATTGCCTCAAAACAACTAAGAGAAGTGTTATTTCTTTAGCACCCACTATATTACTCACTCACAAAAGTTACTAGCTACTAGTTCTGAGGACAAGGTCTCCTACAGGATCCTACTCCTTGATTGTCTTCTCATGCAGCATTATAATATTACATTGTAACATTTCCCCTTGTACTTCAATTATCTATCTTTTCAGGTAATAGAATGAACAGCTAGGTCATCTGGTGTTTCCTTTTAACCTAGATCCTTAATTGTAATCAATAATTATGATAAAAATAAGTGTGCAAATTCTACATCTGCGTGCCTCCTCTCCTACTTAAACAGGCAGATGTGTGTACCAGCTAGAAGGGGAAGCCATTAAAGATAACCTTCAGGATCCAAAATTGAAACACAGTAAAAAAGAAAAAAGAAGAAGGAAGAAAAAAGAAGAGGGAAGAAAAAACACCATAAACTATGAGGCAATATGGCTAGGGCTTGCCCATAAAATTGCAAGGTGCCCAGTTAAACTGAATTTCAGATAAACAAAGACATTTTTAGCATAACGTTGCATGGGATATAATGATACTGAAAAATTCTTTCTATTTATCTGAAATTCAGATTTACCTGGCTATGCTAGATTTTATTTGGCAACCCGAAATATGATGCTTTTAAAAGAAGGCCATAGGGACACATGAGTTCAGCAGAAATGAGAGGTAAGTTCAGGACAGTGGGAAAGGTTAATCATCACAGGCCTAACCATGTTTTTCTCGTCAAGAGACATGAGTCTATTTTGGACAAAATCAGGTCATTTTGAAGGTGCACTTACTCTTGGGCCAAGGAGATATCACTTTAAATTAATGTTCACCCATTTCCTAAAATTACCTAGGAGTTTAAGACTAATGTACCCTCTGATTCACTAGCTCACGTCACCACAGAGAAGGTTGCTCACGGGTTAAGAACTCAGTCGCACTGGCAGCGTGTGGCTTTAGTTGACCTTTCCCACTTCTGTCCACCTGCTGTGGCTGTCCTCGGTGTGGATGCAATGAGAAAGGTTTGGCCTAAACATTGAGAGGATTAAAATGATCCTCTTCCGAGGAGAAATACTGACTCAGAAACCGGGGCTGTTGACCCCCTTGTCCTGTCTGTGTTTAGTGCCACCCAGCCGGGTCGGAACGCGGCCCAAGCGCCTCTGAGAACGTCACTGGGGCAGTTTGGTTCCCAACTTCCTAGTGGAGGTCACGGTGCTGAGAGGGCCTGGGTCCCATATTCACAACCGGAAGACAATACGTTCTGGTCACAGCTTCTCACAAAAGGGAACCCAGGCCCCCTCAAGTGGGAGGGACGAACTGAAGAAGTCCCACTGGTCCCCTGCGCCCAGGACAGGTCACAGGGTGCTGATAAAGCGCGTGTGATGGCCACACGCCCCCTTACAGGGCTGCGAAGTGTAAGAGGATTAACCGCCCCTTTTCGTATATTTTAACGGACAATGCTGATGGTTCTTTAACTCATTAAAAAAACCATCGTTTTAGTGAAAAAAAAAACACCATCGTTTTGTCTAATGGTAAGTTCCATCCTGATACACGGAAATTACCGAGGAGATGGCGTCAAATCGTGCTGGTTCGGGGACTCGCGGCTCCATCCGTGGGCGGTTCACTTCCCTGGGCGACGTGAAACTCCCAGGGGACACGGTTACGAGCAAACAGAGCGGAACCAACCTCGGGTTTAATAACCAGCCTCGAGGCAGACACACGACTCTCAGCACAGGGACCACGGTGCACGGAGTTCCTGCCCCGAGTACAGACCGCATGTGTGTCTGGTTTCCGTGCGCTCACATACGCCTCTGCCACCGCCGTGGGATAGCGCAAGTCTCCTTCTTCCATGGACAATCGTGGGAGAAGCAGCACCCCGCTGCCTCAGAAATGTGAGGGAGTCGGTCTGCGCCCCCGTTCGTTACCTGTGAGCCGTGGGGACACAGGGAAACAGAATCACAACGCAAACCAGGCAGAGTTGTTAGGGCTGAGGAGATGCCACCTACGTGTAGGTACCAGGAAAGAAGGGTCCCCGGGGTCCGTAAAACTGAAGTGACAAACTGAGGCAAAAAAAAAATTCTCCTTGCGCCCACCCCGTCCTTATACCAATTGAATAGATGCCCCGTCCGGACGGGCATGGGTGGCCATCGCGACAGTGTCGTAGTGACCAGCATCAGGCGGGCGGCCCGTCCTTCCGCTTGGGCCCCCGGCCTCGGTGCTCAGACCCAACAGTGCGCACAGCGTGGCCTCCCCGTCCTCAGGGCGCAGAGGCGGGTCACGGCCCCGTCTGCCAAGTGTGACCAGCTGGGCTGGGGCAGGCGCGCGAGCAGGTGCCGGCCCTGACTTCTGCACTAGCTGCGAAGCCTTGAGAGACACGTGTCCCCCCACCCCCCGACTTCCACTGCTTCGCTTGGAAAATACAGAGGTAGGAGCAAAATACGGAGCTTTTTACAGTTTTCGCTGTAGAGAGGGCTGGAGCAAAGGAACACTGTAATTCCGGCCGGATTTAAAATTCTTGGGTAGGTTCCACATGCAGAGACATGCAGGAGGTTGCTATCACGAAGTCTTTACAGGATGTGGATTTCATGGCTCCTTCTGATATGAAAGAGAAAGCATCCCCTTACTTAATGGAAAATTGTTTAAACGTGCTTTTAGCGAGCATCATAAAAATAGCCATTTCCCATAAAACTAAAAGAAGTAGCCTCGGGGCATAGTCTGAGACTAAATCACTGTCACAACTAAATATAAAGAATGAACAAGGAATTAACACACCAACTGCCAAGTAAATCTATCAGTGACAGAAGACATCCTGCCACTGTCTCTACATAGTACAGTAGGTTAACACTTGAGCTCCAGAGCCTAACTTCTATAACTTCTAGACTTAGAATCCCCAGTCCTCCATTATTGGATGTGTGACCTTGAGTAAGTCACTTCCCCTCTCTAACTCTGAATTTCTCCATCCACAAAATGAGAGTAACAGGACCAGCCCCTTACCGTTGGTGTAAGGCATCAATACGGTCATCATTTCAGGCTTTCAGCGTGGTGCCCGGTGCCCTGAGCTCAAAAACTACTAGCGGTTGGTGTTACCGAAGTTATTTCTCTGATTCTTAACTATTTACCCATATTTCGTTAATTCAGTAATTTGGCTCTATAAATTACTGAGCATTTATTCTGTCCAAGGAGCTGGGCTGGCACTGTGGAGTGTACCAGAATCAGACTCAGCATCTCCTCACAGCCCTGCCCGTCCTTGTTTGCCCAGCCAAATCCTCCTTCCACGAAACCTTTCAGACCTCTCCATCGACAGACGGAGATCCTCCATCTAGTTACGTGCCCCTCCTCTGTGCCCCTTCTCTGTGTCCCTTCTCTATCACAAGTCTCAGTCTACTGTCTTTTGTCTATACACTTGTCATCTCCCTCACTAGACTACGAAGGACTTCATGCCAGATGAAGTGTCCAATCTCTGCACCTACCACAGATGTTAGATCATGACTCAACACAGCTTGTTGAGTGAGTAGATATATAATTAATTAACAAAATTTACTAAATCAATCTAATTGCTAAAATTAATAAAAGTTATTAAACAGACAGGGGAGACAAATCCACCTACAGCCATAATGAAAGGCAGTCTGTGATCATTTTCGTAAGAGCGATACCACAAGGGGTGCTATCTGTGTACAGGGAACACCGAAAGAGCGCCCAGGGGAAGACCCACCTGGTAGATGAGGTGTGCAAACTGAACACTGACTTCTGAGCAGGCTCAGCCTAATGGAGAGGGGACAAGAAGGAAGAAAGGGGACATGGTAGAGATGGGGGTCACTATGAAAACGGAAGTGAGACATTGCCTTTTAAATCTGGTTTTGAATAAGGTCTTCATGGAGTGACAGGAGTAGGTCAGTTGGAATCAAATGGCAAGGGCCTTGGTTGTCACCCTGTCAAACATGCCTGTGTTCTGTGACAAGTGAGAAGCCGCTGAAGGCTTCTGTAAAAGGCAGAGGAAGGACCAGCCCACCACAGACTCCGGTGTATCTAGCACGCTCTGGTGGCAAACTCAAAAGTGAATCAGTTTGGAAGTTCAAAAGCTGCAGAACCAGTAAGGGACCCATTACAGGAATAACAGAGAGCTGGCCATGTAGAGAAAGGAGAGACTGACACACAAGGTGTCTGAGAAACTTCTTGTCTGTGTTCTTCAGATGCTCTAGAAAATGACTGGTGCTGCATCTCTGTACACTTGTTCGACATGCAAACACTCGGACCTACGAATGCTTCTACAAATCACCTGGTGATTTCACGAGCCATTTCCTGCTGTCAAACACAGACTTCTTAGGAGAGGGTTGGACTCATTATACCAAAAGCCACTTTGGTGACATCAATCACGAATGCTGAGCATCAAAAACGAAGAGCAAAGACCAGGAGAGCCCTGGGCCTGTGGGCTGACAGCTCCTCATCGTGTGAGGCCTAGAACCCAGCTATCCAGTCATGTGGGCAACACAGGAGAGCCCTGTTCACTTCTTACCCAAGGAGGTGCATTTACACACGTTTCAAAGACTTCAAAGACTTCCTCTGAGCTGCTGATTCTGGGCAGAGTCACGTGAGGAAGACAGCAGCCTTGAGAATTAAGGGGTGTAGGGAAGCCTCACCAAACTGTGTCCCAGGCTCACACGTCAAGGTGGAGTGCCTGGACGCCCACCTCCCTCACCAATAAATGAGTCTTCAAAAACGTAAGCTGGGGAGGGGGGCATTGAAATAGCACACACTGTGTTTGCAGAAAGAATTCTGCGAAGACTTTGTGACAGAAAGGAGCACCCGAGGAGTCCTTCACTTTAAAGCCTTCAAGGAACCGGAAATTCTGTGCAATCACCCAACTGTACAAATACTTAGGGTTTTAAAGTTGTATAAACAGTACTAGCATCTGATGCATGGCAATTACCTGAAAAACTAAAAGAAAGGAAAATCTTACCGGGGGAAAGGTTCGAGGGTTTCAGTTACCTTCAGTTCCCTAAACAGAACAAAAACCTAAATTGTGCAGGCTAATCGGCATAGGTGTGTATTTGCTTCCAGGTTTTAGGCCGTTTCTTAATTTCCTCTTCATATCCTGCAGTCTCAGAGTCTTCAATTTGCTTCTTTGTAACTGCCTCTCTCAAGTCCTATTTTGGAAAGGTACTGAATAGAATTCAATGTACTGTCCTCTCAGCTTCCAATACCCAAGTGACTCAATGAAATGAAGACCTGGAAATCAGGCGGACCTGGGTTTGAACATCTCTATCTTTAAAACTGAGACCCACATAGTTGTGGGCAGATTCAATGTGACCACGTGTAGAGCTGGGCCGTCAGACTGCGAATCAGTGGACAATCCAGGAGCAAAGCTTATGGCGTTTTTGTTTTGCTTTGTTTTTCTAAATTGCTTATTCCCACTTCAACCCCAGAACACTGATCAGAACCACGGAGATGTGTCCCGGGTCTCAGGAGTTTTGAAATCATCTGGGTGATTCCGAAATGATCCTTGATTCTCGTGTGCAGCCAAGGGTGAAAATCCACTTTTGTAGATGCTCTAGACATGTTCGCTCCCGTCCCTCTTCCAATCCCAGTTACTCGTTCCTGAACCACTCAGACATTTCGTCCTTGCCCTCTCTCTCCATCACAGCTCCTTAGACACTGCTTCCCTCAGTTTCGATCACTTCCCTCTCTGGAACTGCTTCCGTCCAGGGTACTTAATGCCCCTCACTCCTTTTATTGATGGATTGATTTTTCTTTCTTTGGGGTTCACTACAGCTCGTTTGTATTGCTTTTCTATTTCTCGCACAGTACTTAGCACATAGTAAGCCTTTCAAGAAATGCTAGTGCCCCACTTCCTTTAGGAAAGGTTTAACTTCTAATCACAGTAGAGTATTAAAGTCAGTCCCTTGAAGGCAAAACAAGCAAAATGTGGGGACGTCTTGAACATTCCAGACTCTTAAAAAAGCTCTCACAGTCACCTTCTTTGGCATGTAGTTCTCAATTCCTGTCTGAAGAAGTAATAAAAATATAATGGTTTGCTATGTGCTGGGTATGCTTCAAGCCCTTGACATCTATGAAATTCTTTAATCTTCAGGACAATAGAAAGAAATGGGTCTTGTCTTGATTGGCATTTTACGGATGAGTAAACTGAGCCACATTGAGCCACAGATCACCCCCAGGCAAGAATCACCCAGAAACCTAAGCTGCCTGGCTCCCCAGCCTGTGTTCTACTCTCTCTGTTACAATAATTCTCATTATTGGCAGTAATTATATTCTATAACTTAGCCACACACACTGAATCAGTTCTCCTGATTCAGTTATGAGCCTGTCTGGTCATAACATTTTCATCAACCAACGTGCATGCTTCTGTTTAACGACATTTCATTTAACACACTGTTGGCTCATTGACACCGAACTCACGGCCGGCAGCGCCATAATGCGCCCTGAACAAGCCCGTGCACGCAGGCGTGTTCTCAGTGAGGCCCAGCCTGGCCCTCTTGCGCTTGGAAACACTAGACTGCACTTCAGCACTTGCACTTGGGGGTCATTTTTAAACAGCAAAAGCACCAACAAAAAGCACAAGATGCAAAAAGAAAAAAACAGAAAGAAAGAAAACAGTGGCACTAAGGAGCCCCAGAGCAGGACACTGATTTACAGCGGGAGCACTGACATCACAAGGCGGAGCGTCACCTTGTCCGACCTCGGCCGGGGACGCGCACCTGCTGACTCACTCCCACCCCCTGTGCATGTCTGAGAATGACTGAGAAAGGGGCACGAGTGTCGGTTTGGGGCTGCAAACCAATTATAGAAAGTGTGCGAGTTCGTAAACACAGAATCCAGAAATAACGGGGTGGACTGGGCTTGCCATGCCCCGTGGACTCCTTCTTTCCCCTTTTGTTCCTCAGGGAGGGGGATTCACAAACGCCCTGCGTTCTTCCACTCAGATCCTTCCAGAATGGCCTTCCTTCCAGACGAGAGACCTGAGGGCACCACGTAGCTGGTGCTTCCGACCCCCCCCCCCCATTCATTCCGCTCACAGCTTCTCCTGCACCGTGTCGCTGAGGGCTGAGGGAGATGCTACTGATGGTCCTGGGCTCGGGAGCCCTCTCCCTAGACATCAGAGGCTGCTGAGGATCCCAGGTATTTCAGGGGCTGAAGAAAATACCTTCTTGGTGTAACTAAATTGCCCCTTGCACTCAAATTGGAATGTATGTCCTTTCTCTCTCAATTGCTTGAATTAGTCCGGCAGAAATAAATACAACCAATTGTAAGATCTTCAAAAACAAAACAAAACAAAACAAAACAAAAGCAGAAGTCAAAGTTAGCATATGGGACCCTTAAAGGCAAGTATGTTTCTGACAATGTTGCATGGTCAAAAAAAAGAGTAAAGTACCTTCATGATGTAAGTAAAATGAATCACGGACACACCTGCAACATTTCAAAAATGACTTTCGAATAACAGGGGGGACATTGCGGTCAGCGTGACCCACCTCGTGTAAGTTCACGTGGGTCTAGGACTCCCGAAACCTGGTCCCCCGGGAAACAACGGCCAGGGCAGCACCTGTCGTTGTCATCCCCACCCCAAATGTGCGTGCAGAGAGATGAGGCCCCAGGATTCGCCCTTTCATGTAACATGACTTCCTGGCTGCTATGTGCAAATACTGAGAGATAAATGGCTTGGAGTACAAAAATGCATTTTAATTCATCTATGCCACTGACGAACTACACAATTGGGTATGAAGCAGCCAAACGAATGAATGAATAAGCTAGCAAAACAATTCCACTCACTGAAAAGTTCTTGATTTTGTTGGTTTGAAGCTTGTATTCTTAGCAACAAGAAAAAAATCATTTCTGAAACTTTTATTGTAGTTAATGCCACTCTAAAATATTAAGACATATTCTTACACCACTGGCTTCCCCACGCTAGGCAGGAAGTCTGTTGACCTGTTCTAAATTTCACTTAAAAAAACAAGACAAAACAAAGAAAAGCTATGGTAAAACCAGTCAGTAAAAAGATGGAAAGAAAAATCTGGAAATACACAGATGGAGTGATTAAAACAGAAAGGGAAAAAGAGAGTTTCATGAGGGGAAAGAGGCCAAAAGAGTTTAAAGGGAAGAACATTGAAAACAAAGCAAAGAAACAAGAAAATATGAGAATGGACAATTTTAAAAAAATCAGCAAAAGAAGTAGGCCAATGCAAAAACTTACTGTAACTAACATCATTTCGTTGCAGGAAACTTAAAGAGGGTTGTCATTTATTACTTTCAGGGTCTCAGAAGAAATCCAGAGCCTTTTTGTCAGTAAAGTGAGGCCATCTGCCAAGAAAACTGCCCGGGGAGTGGTCCTGGCATGCACGCACACACCTTGGCTGCTGGGACCCTACACACGCCCGGGTCAGGAATGGGCGACTGAGTCGGACTAGAGGACAAGCTGGGATGCAACCAGGTGCAGGAGGCCTTTGGACCAGACAGCGCTGCAGCTTCTGAGCTAAAGGTGAGAATCTGAACATTAAACGGCATGAGCCCTTTGCCCTCGTGGAGTGGACAACACTTGTTGCCCAGAACCACATAGGAGTTTAGGAAGGGCTCGTTTGTGCCGGCCTAGTGCTGAGCATGTCTTAATTAACTTTATTAACTTGAAGTGAACTTCAAGTGAACTCTACTTTTCCCAGGAGTAATTCATAGGAGCACCAGATAGTAGAAAATTACAAGACAAAGTAGCCTACTATCTCGTTAAAGATGACACAGTTGATTAAAGTGGAAGATGTCACAGAAGCAAATTAAGGACACAATGTATCCTTCTAAAAAATTCAGAGGAAAAATGAAAAAAAAAAATCCATGCTTTTTTGGATTTTTCTTTTCTAATTTTCTTTGTAGCAAACATAGTTACTTACTACATTTATTGTATTAAATTATGAATAATATCATTATTGGAATTTCTGACTATTTACTTAAATTAGAGCCTCACCAAAAGATGAGCCAAGAACATGAAAAGGACTTGACTTCTGTACAGTACAAACCTCTCCAGCTACATAGCAGATAGCCAGAATTCGTGCCCTCCAGAACCGCTGCCACCATCCTTATGGATTCTCCCGTCACACCTCCACATCACGTACAAGTGTCAGTCACACACTTTCTCATTTGACCTAGCTTCTTGAAATTATTACTTTATGAAACTATGTAAAATTTTGTCTGTTGGGACCAAAACAGTTGTCTTTCCCTCCTTCATAATTTTAAGAGCGCCTAAACACATACACATAGTCGAAAGCACTGTTGGTTAATGCAACACTTCCTTCCTAATTCCTACCAATGTTCTCCAAGGAACAGGACTCAGCAATTACGGCGTCTGCCCTCGTGTGATCGAGAATATCATAAAGGTGCTTCCTTCAACTCCTCAGATTTCAGACCGTGTGAGGGTGTGTTTCAGGGCTAGAGCAGGGGACAACTCAGTCACACTGGTTTTTAAAATGACATTATCCATCAATTCACTGGCAGAGGTTAAAATAAAAAATAAAACTACTCGATGACTTTGACGGGATGCCTCCTTTCTCTGAAATCCCTTAACACTTTCACTTTGGTTGGTGTGTGTTCAAGTGGTCGTATTTGGGCAGTTTATATGGCATCTTTCTCTGGAGTATGCATTCTGGTGCTAAAAAGTTGTGGCCACTCAATGTTTTCCTTTCCTCGACAAGCAAACTGAGACTTGGACTTCAATTCAACGACTTCATTTGCCTCTATCTATTCAGTATAACCTGGGGAAGAAGGGAGCACACTTAGCACACTGCTCGCTCTGTACATTAAAAATGATACTGAAGTCACAGGGTGGTGTTCGATGTATTATTTTTGTGCTGAGTATGCATTTTTGAACATTAAAATTCATATATTTCCTTGTGTGAAACTATTTTCACAGAATCAGGGTTTTGAGTTTTTAAAAATATATCTCTATGATAAATATTCTTTATGATAACCCATGCTTGCGAGCACATGTTGCAGATGGTGATAAAGATTGTATTTAAATGTGGCTTCCAAAGAAAATGATTATATATTATCATCAATCCATATTTATAGTGAAACTCCTGACGGCTTACATTTGTTCCTCCCTCCAGTTTTTTTTAAGCTAACAGAAGCACCAGAACAAATACTAACGTGTGAATTAAATGCTAAAATACTGAATGCACGCTTAGCTTATGTATTGCTTTCACATGCTCGTATACTATCCCACTTGACAAAATTACTAACGTCTCACCAGCAACAGAAAGTTTGAGCCTTTCATAGTTTTCCTGTATCGCCTGTGCCTGCCTTTGTCAGTTTCTTGCCCTGACTTTTATACCCTTGAAACAATCAGAAATTAAAATGCTGAATATTCCCAAATTATGTCATATTCTAAATACATTCACAAAAATAATCCCAGGACTCAATTAACTGGCTGTGAGAAAGATGATTAGAGTCAGTGCCAATTATCCTTCAAGGGCTTTCTACCAAGCAGGTACCAGCCACATGGAGTAGGTGAAAATGAAATGGGATAGAAGATGTGATTCCATTTCCAACCTAAAACACTCATTCTCAAGGCAATGTGTGGCTTCTTGAACTATTCTTAGACCAACACAAAGTGTCAGGTAAAGAGTAACAATTTAAATGAATGAAAAAAGTAAGAACAGAAAAAAAGGGTGCTAAAATGTCACCAAAATACAAGGAAAGAAATGTTGGGATCTTGAAAATTAGCCATTAAAATCTCTCCATGGAGATGAGCCTTGTTCAAAGTTAAGAAGTCGTGTTAAATGATCACAAATGGACAGACTGGTCCTTCAGAATACGCACAGAGCCAATATAATAGTATGCAGGTTACCAGGGCACTGAATTTGATGCAAAGGGTTTGTATGTTTATCAAGTAATTAGGAGAAGTGGACAATATTGAGACTTTAAGATTATTGAGTAATAAAACTGAAATAAACACAGAGCATTAAATACCTCATTTGAATTTTAAAAATCATGATGAATACGATTAAGTTACATCTTCAGTTTATTCCAACTTCCTAAGTTGCTTGAGCTCTAAAAAGGAACCCAAGATAAGGGGACTCCCAGTTGCCTTTATCCTGAAATTTTAGGTCAGACATATTTTGCAAAATCACAGCTTGCCTATTCCCACTTAGTTGGTTGAGACATATGACAATCCTCACATTGTTATATGCCCAGGGCAATTTTACCTGTTACATTTCTTCACACACAGATATGGCTACACATTGTGGCCAATAGAACAAGAAAGTAACCATAGCATCATAATGCTAAATGATATGAATGTCCCATAAATTCTCTGAACAGCCCAGTGAGACATGAGGTAACAATCCATGTAATAGCACCAAATATTCAGAAATAGTAAAATTTAATCTAACTGACCTGAAGATACTAACCAATTTACAGGGTTAAACTAAAATTACAACAATCAAAATTGCTTTGGGGTTTGTGCAGATAAAACAACTGGGCACTTACCTAAAATGTTTGTTTTCTATTAAACATAACATTTTAGGGCAATAGCTTTCAAACTGTTTTTACCTCAACCCACAGTAAGAAATACATTTTATATCACAACCTGCGCACACAAGCAGGTATATTTAAAACAATTTTTCAGGAAACAAAACCCACCCTACTAAATATTATGCATTCTGGTATTTTCTATTTTATTCCTTTCAAAAACTGTTCTAGATTCACTAAATTGATATCATGTTCGTGTGGCTCACAACAAGCAGTCTGAAAATACTGCTGTCAGCCCCCAAAACTTTTGATAACTACTGAAGAAAAATAATGGCTCCTAAAAAAAAAAAATCTAACCAATTATTTTCTTTTCACCCAGAGTGATTCAAACAGGGAAACTAAAAGGGGAAAGTGTTAAATAAGTTTTAATACTAATATTAAATAAATAGTTATATAGACATGTCACTTGGGTGGTAAGAGGCAGAATTCCAACAGAAGAGCAAGAATGTTATGGGGCATTAAACTATAAAGGAAAAATCATTCTAGAACCTTAAACTTAAAAAATCATTCGAAAATTTCCACCAAAAAAAAAAAATCCTACTTGGGTGAGATTTTTTTTTCACTTTTTTAAAGTTCCTTGTCATTTTTTTGTATTATTCTAAAAGTATACAAAGATCATCTAATACAAAAAGTTTAAAAGGGGCCAAATCCTAGTGACATTATTTGCCACTGGGATGATGAACAATTTTGAATAAAATGTGATCCCCTTTTTATTTGACCATGTTCACTTTGCAATTATTAGCAAGGCAATAAATAATCCACCAAGGAGCAGTCTCATTAGTGCCCATTGAAATTCAGTGGCATTAATTTGCAGTAAAAGAACTGAAAATTAATGGGAAAAAATAGTTTCTGGAGTCCATCATAAGGTGATGGAATTCACACCGTACCAGTGCCTCCCTTCACATCAAGGAGTTTAAAGTGGGTGGGAATTAGATATAATCGTTCTATTTGGTTCTAACACTTTTCTTTAAAGTAGGCATGCAAATTCTTTCCCTCTTTTCATTTTAACCCTAAAGTAAAACAGGTGATGGGCATTTGAAATATGCTTTTGAAAGTTTTGTTCTTTTTAAACATTTATAGTTTTGTTCAGTCTTTTAAGAATGATGCAGGCTGGACCTGTTTGGCTGTGAGGTGCTCTAACGACCTTTGAGGGTGCTGAAGGGTATCAGGTAAATACAGAGACCCCAAGAGTCTCCCCATCGGGATCTCTGGGGCCCAATGGCACCTTCCTCCTATTCCTTCTGTTCTAGATATCTCCGGAAAGAGAACACTGACTAGAAAAGCGTTCCACAGCTTGCAGTGAAGAAGGGTCTGGGTGAGGGTGGAGGCTGGTCTCCTGCCAGGGAACGGTCAGGCAATGCCTATGAGATCTGGCAGACAATTAATTTCACGAACTCATCCTAGAAAAAGTGCTACATCCCTCATTGCTGAGCATCACTACAGTGACCTTTGAAGTGTTCCCCGTGGGAAGCTGTGCACCGACGCCAGTGCCTACTCCACCCGTCAATGCCATTTTGGAACTCTTTTTCTGGAATGGCCATCAGAGCTGTGGTCGTACCTTACCTTACAACACCTTATTGAACTCTTTGACAGTGCTGGCAACCTTAGCACACAGTGGCAAGTTCGTGAACTTAGTTGTCAGATCTGGCAACAGCTCTGACGGCCACTCCAGAAAGAGTTCCAAAACTGCTTTGAAGGGTGGACTAGGCGCTGGTGTCAGTGCGTAGCCCTCCCAAGGGGAGTGCTTGGAAGGTGACCCCAGTGATACTCAGCAGTGAGGTACGTAGCACGTTTTCTAGGAAGGGTTGCGAAATTGTGGCACCTCTTACTCAGCACCCAGCCACGTGGGCGCCCTGAGGCCTCCTAAACCGGCTCCAGGGCACCCTTACCCAGCAGCAGAGTAAGGCACAGGAAACACCCACCAAACCCTCCCCGTAAGGAGGAAAAGGGAGAAACTGTCAAAGGGGAAATGGGAGGGAAAGGGGAGAAGGAAAACATAATCTTCGCTGGAGGGAAAAAAAGACAGGAAACCTTTGCCACTGAACACAAAAGTGCCTGTGAGTCCTGACCTGCTGACGCTTCTTCCACCGCGACGGAAAGGCGAGAAGGAGCTGAGGAGCACAGCCACCCTACTGCCCACCCCTGCCCCGCCACACGCACGCACACACGCTCACACGCACACACACACACACACACACGCACACACGCACACGCACGCACACACGCACGCACACACGCGCACACGCACACACACGCACACACGCACACGCACACACACGCACGCACACACGCACGCGCACGCACAAACGGACGCACACGCACACGTACGCACACGCACACGCGCGCGCACACGCATGCACACACGCACGCACGCACGCTCGCACACACGCATGTACACACAGAGAGACACGCTCACACACACACAGACACACAAACACATGCACACGCGCACACACGGATACACGCACACACACGCACGCACACAAATCCAGGGGCATTTTCTGCCTGCTGGGCCAGAAATGTGATCGGCTGGCAGGAAGGTAGTTCAGAACGCTCGCGCTGCCACACGGCACGCTTAAATCCACGGGACACCTGTACGTTTCCGGCTAAGGCTAGGCCAGCAGCGCGCTGCACCGGGGACCCAGCAGGATCACAGAAATCAGAAACTTAAGGCCCGTTCACAGACTCTACTGCTCCTGGAAAGCACAGTTCAACAATAAAGGCCTGGACCTGGGCTGGAGAGGAGGGAGGTGGGTGCGAATCGCTTCCCCCAAAATCATCATTACGGTCGGTCATCATCATCATCATCGTCATCATCATCATCACGTGATTATTTTCAATCGGAAATTCTAGATGAAAGGAAATTTGACGAGCACATTGAAACACAAAATTTTAGATAACAATAATAAATAAAACGGAGCTCCCCTAACCCCACAAGCCCCCATCCTAATTACCCAAAGTGGGACATTTACTAGGGACTCAAAGCGCCTTGTGCTTGTGTACTTGGGGGTGCTCCCCCCACAAATAACTGCTGCTCGGTAAGGTCTTCCAACGTTTGTCTCCTTGGGAAGCGCGCGGGGTTCCGGATCCGCCGCTCGGGCAGACGGCGGGGGCGTGGGGAGAAGAGGTGCGTTGTGAGCCGCGCAGCTGGGGAGTCTGCCTCCCCCACGCGAGCTGCGCGCACCAGCGCCCGGCGCGGCCCCGCGGGCGGACGGGCTGCCTGCGCGTCGCCGGCCCCACGGCCCGCCGCCACCCCCGCGCTCGCTCGCTCCCGCCCGCCCGGCGCGCGGCGGCCACCCCGACGACGGGGCTCGGCGGGCGGTGCAAGTACCTGTAGAAGGCGGGCGAGCCGGCCTCGCACACCGCGTAGCCGTTCGGCTCGCTCTCGAGGTAATAGGGCACCTGCTGGCCGTGGGGGTGCAGGAAGGGCGGGAGCTCCGGCGGCGGCTGGTGCAGGAGCACCAGCGGGCTGGGCGACACGCTGCTGAGCGGCGGGTAGCCCCCCAAGCTGCTGGCGCCGAACGCCGCCGCCTCGGACGCGGGGCCGTAGGGGAGGCCGGACTGGCCGTAAACGGGCGCGGAGGCAGTGGCCGCGGCATTGAAGTCGTACGCGGCGCCCTCGGGGTAGTTGTAGACGGTGGGCTTGCTGCTGTCCACGTACACCTCGCCCAGGGGCCGCTCCAGGGGGATCTTGAGCTGCTGGCAGGTCAGCGGCTCCAGCTCGTTCCCTTGGATCTGTTGAAGCAGAGCCATTCCGGACGCTTTGGTGTGAAGGGTCATGGTCATGGTCAATGGCCACGGGCAAGGCGAAAACCGTCTCCCTGCACGGCGGAAAGCTCAGCAGCCGACCCGCCACCTGCAAGAAGAGCACAGCCCGCAGTTAGAGGCGGCGCAGCACATGTCCTGCCGCGGCGCGAGCTCCAGCCCTGTCCGGGGCGGCCGGACGCCACCGAGCAAGTGCAACTGCAAGTGCAAGTGCCGCCGGGCGCGAGCGCGCTCCGCCAACTTCCAGGCTCCCGGTCTCCAACTTTAAGTACCGGTCTCCGGACTCATATGCATGACAAAGGCGCTGGAAGCCGGCCAAGGACTGTTACCTTGCTCTGACGTTGGCTTAAACATCACTCCGGGCGCAGCTCGTTTTGGAGCGCTCCCAAAGAGCAGCTTCCCTGAACTTTACTCGCAGCTGCTCCGCGGGGGCTGAATTTCACTGCCGGCGAGGGGGGGGCGGGGGGCGCAGAGGGAACTCCTAAAGGTGGCCCAGGGAAGACGGGGTTGGAAGAACTCGCAGGCTAACCCGGGGGCGGGCTTTCTCTAACGTGCTGCCTTATGTCCCGGGTGCCAGGCTCCAATCTATCTCTGTTTGTCTCTCTCACTGTTTGATTCACTCTTCTTGTTGGCTGGAAATATGTGGTGTGTACATAGAATGACCCTGGGGAGGACCACTGTGTGACTGAGATATGGAGATAGACTGGGGTGTGCGGTGGCATATGCAACCAGCTACAGACAGCTTGCTAAATTTAGCAGCTGCAGGGACGGGACTGATAGGCCGCATCTGGGGGAAGAGGGGCAGAAATTCAAGGTGCTCCTATAGGAACAGATCTATCTGGTCATCAGGAGAACGCTGCCGGACCTCAGTTTCTTCTTGCAAAATTCTCCCCAAGCGGTCCCTTCCAGCCATGACCTTGTGCAACTCTCCCAGCCAGACTTGTGTGTTTGAGTTGGACCACAGTATTGTATTTGCTCCCATCAGGAAGTCCGATGTGAATGATGATTCACAAAAAACCTCTGGGTAGGGGCATTTGGGTGTTCATGCCTTCCACAGGTTATGCAACTGAAACTTCAGAAAACTGAATATGGAATATGACCCTTTCCTACAAAACGTAAGCTCAGGTCATTAACCACATCTTTGTTACACTGTTGGTCTAACCCACAGATTTTAAAATGCAATGATACATTTCTGTTCTTTAATCCTACAATTGGACCTTCTCGGTTCACGAGAGCTGGGATATGCAAACTCAAGTATCCAGATGAAAAAGAAATAGAAAAAAAGTTTTGAACTGAATTAAAAGCTAAGTGCGTGTGCACACACACACCTATATATACCAAAGATACGGTGAATATATTATGCACTCATAATCTGGGATAGTTTATACTTTTTAATAAACTTCCTTTGCCCAATAGACTCTGATATGACCATCTGCTACAGCCACTAATACTTTGTTTTAATTATCCCAAACACCCAACAGAAGACCTGACAAAATGTTTGTGACATATGTAAACGCCAAGGTTGCTGTTACTAATGGTAGTTTTTTTGGATATTTTTATACTAATTATTGCACATTCTACCTAATTCTTACAAGACAGATCTTTGGGGACAATATGCAGATGTAAATGATTTTACATGAAGCCAAACCTGAACTTAGCCTCAATAACTATAGATTGTAAGCAAAGAAAGGGTTAAAACCACATTAGGTGAACTACAGATATTTCTCTTTATGGCCAGCAACCATTACTTTCCAAAGCAATTTTTTTGCAGATGATTTCGTGTCTGTAAATCACACTTCCAATTTTCAAACGTCTTTTTTAAACACATGCAAAAGCACTTCGCAGGGCTCTAAAAAATCTGAACCTGCCAAACGATATATAAATTACACCAAGAATGCCACAAGTCCTGAAAGCAAAAGGGAGATGCACACAAAACACCCGTGGAAAACAGCAAACCTCCCTCTCCCTGCTAGGACACAGACACTGGCCGGAAAGGTAAGTTGCTTTCTCATAATGCCAAAGCTGGGGAGAGAGAAATCAGAACAATCCTACCCTGTGGGGTCAAGAGCGTCTTCCCAGAAGGGTTCCATGGGCTCGCAGGAGTCGAGAGCTGAGACAGTGAGAACGAAGGGAGAAATGTGCTCGCCGGTGCGTGTGGCTCCGCGTGTGAGCGAGGCTGAGCGTGTGGGGATGTTTGTGTGCGGAACGGCAGGGACTCGGGAAGCAGCCAGTAGGCAGGGCACTTGGCAGCCCCTCCCGGCAGACACAGCAGCCGGGCTGCTGCACAGAGCAGGCTGAATGGCAGTGGGGAGCAAGGAGAAGCTTGCTGTCTGCTCACGGAGAGCGGGGTGGCACAGCCAGCGTCGGCGGTCTTGGGGGAAGCAAAGCTCCAGCCCCTTTCTGCTCCTTATCCGTGGAGCCTGCCCGGAAAGTGACCCACGCTTTCCGCTGCCATCCGAAGCGAGGGAGAGAACGGGCTTGCTGTAAATCATAGGCTTATGGCTAAAATAGAATGCCACTCAAAAGTGTGTGGATATCAAGTTTAAGAAATGTGACATGGGTGGTTTTTCCTGAAGAATATAATTTAACAATGAAAGCCTTCTGGGATACACTTGGATCCAAGCCGGGCTGGCCCCAGCACCCCCACCCCCCCCCCCGGTCTCTGAACAGACACACTAGACACGCTATGGCCGTGCCTCCGATCGCACCAGGAAACCAGACTTCGGAAGAAATGTTCTGGCATTCTAGGGATGTGTTTCCAGCTGAAATGCAATACTCCTCCACCTCGTTAACCAAACCCACAGACCTTTCCACGAATAGCTCAGTTGACTGCTTTCTGTAAACATATGAAAAAAAAAGTATTAAAAGCCGGGATATGAAGATAAGACAAAGGTGGGGACCTTCGTTTTGGACGGTACTGACACCTTCCCTGGGGAGGGTGTCTCTCGTGTCCCAGTGGTGCCCACATAGACCTACCTGGTCCTCAACTTGTCTCTTGACTATGGTACTGTTGTAACACCCAGCAATAAGGTGTTCCCAGGGTCCCCTCGCCCAGGGTCCCCGGGCCCATGACTCCTAGTGGAGGTTTCGTTGCCAGACATTAGTCATTGCCTCGGGTATTAAATGACTAATCACAATGCCAGGAGTGACCGGTCTCTGGCCCCGGGGCCCTAGGCAGTTACCGAGATTTATGAGCGGCCCTTGAGACCGGTACAAGGAAAGAAGTAAGAAGTTATATTTAAAAAGTTACCAAAATGTTAATGATGTCACATTGCAAATATATACCCCGTGCCACGAAAGAGCCCACCTCCGCCATCAGCAGTAATGGGCGACTCACAAAGAAAGACAAAGTTACTCTTCGTGACAGGGGAATCCTGACCCGGCCTGTCGGTCCACAACGGCCACCCCGATGGCCACCCGTGCACTAGGCCAGTCCGAGATAAACAAGGATGTGCCCGGCAGGGAAGAGAGGGAAGGGAAAGAGGCAGGAAGGGAAAGGAAGGAAGAGAAGGAACAGGAGGAGCCAAGACAAGGCGGGGCACCCAACCGTCTTGCACACAGAAAGAACAAGAAAGCTAGCCACTAGCTCCTTCTAGATCTTTCGATTATTTTAAGACTAACACAGTTAATCCAGTAAAGGCAGTTTTCTGGATGTCCTCTCCATCAGTCTCTTTCCTCTTCTTGGTGAGATTCGGCCCCCAGGCTTGGTGGCAGTGGGGGCGGTGGGGAAGGGTACTGCACCCGCCAAGGGCCTTCTAGTGCCGCCACCAACCTCACGGCCCTCCCCGCTGTCCGCACTGCCATGCTGGACGAGCTCCCCACCGCCCTGACTTAAGGGCACTCGCAGGTGAACGAAGGTCAAGTCTACTCCTCGAGCTCCACTGCTGAGGGTCTGGCCCCAGACTTACTTTTCCAGCCGTCTCCTGGGCGTCGCTGGCTTGTTCACAGTGTGACTCATCATCCTCCCCCCGCTCCCCAAACATGGTGCTCCCCTCCACAACCAGCCTGTGAGCAGCCTCTCTGTCCCCCCAGTCGCCCAGGGTAGAGTCCCAGAGTCTCCGTTCAGGGCTCTCTTTGCCTGGCCTTCCTTCTTCCCGAGCATCCTGGCTTTGCCCTCTGTCCCTTCCCCTCCCTCTCTGTCCCCCTCCTGCAGGGGCCACTCCCTTCCCTGTGGCGGGGGAGCCTCCCCGTCACCTCTGCCTCTCGCCTCCCCTTCTCCTTCCTGGAGCCATCTTCGCGAGACCCCCTTCACCTGTCACCTCGATCATTCTTCCCGGGGAGGTCAGGGGCTCCCCTCCTGCCATCACTGTGTCCCGTGTAGTGTATCTGCTCCATGTGCAGCTGACGCTTCAACCGCACGGACACCTGAGACCCCGGGCACTAGAGCTCTCCGATGACACTCTGGCTGCCTGCGACCCCCACTTCGCTGGCCTGTCAGGGGAAAGTGTCTTATTGTTTTAATATCCCACCACATGTATAATGCCTTCCTTATTCAAAAGGCATTTCCTCTCCTCCGAACTCCAATGCACTTTCTCATGCATTTATTACATTCTTTCTCGAATTTGAGTTATTTTGATATTTGTCATCCCCTCCTCGGCCCAGTAGCTCCTTAAGGACAGGATAAGCACAGAGTTACTTGGGGATTCTTTGAGTGCCTAGCACTGTGCCTGGTCACGTTAGGTCATCGAAGATGGGCTGGTTTATTAATCCGTCTATTGAAAGACGATAAACAATATTACATCTATCCGGATAACCATCTCCAAAAGCTAACCTGCCATGTAACGTCCCACCGTTTCAAAACTGGTTTTGCTGTAAGACTGCCTTTGTGTCCTCAGGCGGACCGGGGCCACGCGTCGGAATTCAAATCCGTGCAATCTGGAGGCTTAAGCCTGCAATTCTTGGCATCGTGCTTCATGGGAGAGCTCTGCATTTTTAGTTCGCAACCAGATAATACTATGACCAAACATAGTTGCTTCTGTAGCTCCATTAAAAGCTTTTTACATTTACAAAAACATTATTCCTCCCACAGAAACACGAAAGAAAATAAATGTGGAACTATTTCCAAAATAGCTTCTCTATTAGAGATGGTTTCTTCACTCGGAGACACGGACGTCCAGCTACGTTCAAACTCATGGTTGTTTGTGTCACAAACCCTCTGGTTGGGACACCGTTTCCCTCTACCTTGGACAAAAAATGAAGAATTTTCCGTTTCGGCTCGTTTTAAATGCAGCTGGTAGACCTCTGTGCAACCGCCCTTCGATTTTCGTTGTAAGAGGTAGGACTCACAGGCGGTGAAGGACACGCGTTTTCCGCGCGGCTAGATGGGGCGCGCCCGTGTAACCCCCACGCCAGCGATCCCCCAGCGTGCTTCCAGCGCTTCCAGAAACTTCCCTTCATGCCCATTCTAGTTGACCACAACCGCTGGCGGCGACCCGGGTTCTGAGATTCCTGTCACGATACAAGTACAGCAGACTCTCCTCTGACCGGGCCAGTGTGAGCAGGTCCTCCGTCAGCCAGAACCCAGGCGCCCGGCAAACAGGGTTGCTTGAGATTCTGCCAGTGGCTCCAGTTCCGGTTCCTGGGGGGTCCACTGTGTTTTGGACGCTGGCCGCGAGTATAGACCACGACCCCTTACAAACTGGAGCACGCAGACCCCGTTTCCAACCGACGGCTCTGCCAGGCGTGCAGGCCCAGCTGTTCTCTCAGTCACACGCCTCAAGGCCACGGAATTAGACTGTCATTCATGGACCCTTGTAATTATTATGTAATTACTATGTAACAGGCTTTGCATGATCAAATGGTACATAACCTACTAAGTTCTAGGCTAATGAGAAGCCAAGTGGAATCAGATTCTTTAACAGCCTTTTCTCCCTACTGCCACTCCAAAAACAAAAAGGTTTTTTTAATGATGTATAAGCCAAGAACCAAACCCAAGACCCCTACTTTCACAAGACCTGGGACCTCCAAGCACTTCCTGCCTTCTTCCCAGAGCTCAGGGGAGACAGTTAAAGTGTGGGTTGTCAGGCTGGGTGGCTACTCTTCGTTGAGACACGACGAGTGATTCAGGTTTAATTTACTAGCTTAAGAGGATTCTGTGAGCTTCATCTGACATTTCCTTGAAAAAAATTTTTTAATATTATAGAATCTTTTTTATATAACTTACCTATACTGCCTGTAGCCGAAGACAATTGAGAAAGTGCTTTCAGTGGAAGTGCCATGAGTGACAGAAGAATACCAATCACTCCATTTATTATGACACTGTGTCCCTCCTCCCCGCTTTATCTGTCATTTACTTGAGGAAACTCACTGCCAGCGCCGTGGAGAGCAATACCCGGGCTGTGTTGCAATTCCCATTGATTCTAAGGGTCCTATCCAATGTGCAGGAGGGCTTTGCACACACATGCGCACGGAGTCATCAACCAAAAACCTTGCCCAATTCCAGAACCCTAGGCAAATGGTCAAAAAAAGAGAGAAAAGAAGAAGAAAGAGACAAAGAGAAATTTGTATAATATATTTTGAGCTTTTTCAGGTTTTTCTCCCTATAGTGTTACCACTCATCTGGACAACTGGCTCCCTCCCACTGTCCCTAAGCACCCGGGCCCCCCATGCTAGACAGTGCTCCCCTTCTCCCAACCCCCTTGCCGACAATCATACTGTCTCAAGGAAGCGACGTGTTTGTGAGCATGCCACGGAATGACCCATCTTTTCGATTTACTCAAAAAATATTGATGACCTCCTACTTATGCAGGACTGTTTCTAGGTGTTGGAGCCCTGTCTCAGTTAGCTCAATGCTCCCATAAAGTAGCATAGACTGGGTGACTTGAACAACAAAAATTTATTTTTTCACAGATCTGGAGGCTGGAAGTTCAGGATCAGGGTGAGAGCCCGGCCAAGTTCTGTTGAAGATTCACCTTCTGGCTTCAGACAGCTGCCTTCTCCCTGAGTTCCCGGCTCTCTCTCCTGATGAGACCACAGTCCGATAGCATCTGGGCTCTACCCTGATGACCTAATTTAATCTTCATTAATGCTTAAAGATCCCATTTCCACACAAATTTTGAAGAGAAACAATTCTGTCTATAGTAGGCACCCCAAAATAAGCAAATCGAATATCTCTGCCCTCGGCGAGCTTACCTCTAGGGGTTTAGTGTTCAGTCCTATGTGCATGGCCCCTCCTGCTCGGCCTCTTCTGAGAGACTCTGCACCTCTGCCCGCCCTCAGATGCAGGTATTCCTCTGGGTCCAGCCCCTCAGCCCTCCTGTCTGCTCTACAACACTTCCTCTGAAAGAGCTCGACCACACCCACGGTTCTAAGTTTCATCTACACACTGAAGATTTTAAAAATAGAGGTCTCCAACCAGGATGTCTTTTTTGGCTAGGAAATCCACATATCTAGATACTCATCAGGCATTTTTACTTGCCTGTTCCTTCACTCAATAAATATTTATTGAGCACCTACTATGCAGTAGCCATTTGAATTTCAACTTGTCCAAAATTAACATCTTTTCCCCAGACCTGCTCCTCCCTCTGCTTCCTACCTCAGCGAATGGCATTGCCGTTCGTGTAATGGTGCAAGCCCCCCACATCCAGCCTTTCAGACTTGACATCTCTTTCTCACTTCCTATATTTGATCTATCACAAATCTTTTTATTATTTCTGTTCCCTGAATCTCATTGGAGTCTACCCTCTTTTCTCATCATCCCGATTGTTGTCAGGCCACTATCTTCTCTCCCAAGATGTGCCTCCAGCCTTTTGCTTCCACGTTTATTCCCCATATTGCAAGGAGAGAAATCTATCTCAGGATCCAAGAACTCAAATTATTATCCCCATTCCCCCAGAGTTCCCACCCACTCTCCCACAGGTACCATACTCCTGACATACTGAATTCAAGTTCCCCAAATCCTCCGGACTCTGACATATTTACATGTGTGATTCACTCCACCTGATTCCCTCATCCCTTTTGATCTGACTTACTCCTACCCATCCTTCAGGTCTCCCCTGAGACACCACAGTCATCAGAAAGGCTTCCTTGATTTCCTATTGAGTGCCTTGTCCATGAATGCCTCCGGCTTCCTAAAACTTCTCGGTTATAGCTCCCATCGTGGGCCTGGAATGTCTTTTGTATTTCTCTGCATTGCCCCACTGGCCTATCCACTCCAAAAAGGCCCACGGGGATCGTGTGTCCCAAGTCACAGCTCCATGGCCCAGCACAACGCCTGACGCGCAGCTGGTCTCCATAAATGTGATTCGAATAATGGGAGTTTAAAGCCCTCCCAGATCATCTATTTGCATTGTTAACTGACTTCCTCAGTAACTTAATGTGAAAAGAGCAGATAGAGTCCCTAGAACTCAGAACCAGAACTTAGAGAAAAATTTGGAAGCAGATTCACATTTTCTGGAGCAACTCAGATTTCCTAGCTCATCATGAGCTGCTATGGCTTTTCAAGTCCAATCTTTCCATTGTTTTTATAAAGAAACTGAGGCCCAGAAGGGCATAGAAGACTTGCCAAACATCGTACTTGCTAAAGGTCTAGTCCCGTTGCACCAGGTCTCCAAATATAGGCTTTATCACGCTTGCCGCCCACCCCTGGGCTCTCCATGCGATGCTGCATTCTTCCTTCTTTTACTGTGAGCCGTGATCAGATAATCAAATTAAGACATACTCTGGGTGGCTCAGTGGGCTATTCTTAGAGTCTCAAAAATCCTTGAGTCTTTGGAAAATGCAGGATGTTTCCACAGTCTCAAATCATTGCTTTTCTTTATTTAATACATTTCAATTTCCAAGAGAAGCTAATTTGAAAGTCATTAAAGCACATTTCCATTTTGCTATCATACTCATCAAGAAACCACTTGGAGATCAAAAAGTTCTAGGCTTCCTGAAAACCACAGCCTCTTGGAAGAACTGGGAAAATTACTCGGAACAACATTATAAACACTCCAAGACTCAGAAGAATTAGTGGCAAACTTCTGGTCAATTCTAAAATAAAGACATTATGTTTAATGATATTTGCCAGCAGTAAATATCGTTTTTGTACCAGGAATACAGAGAAAACAATAATTCCACAAATTGTCGTGCCAGATGCTAGTAAATGGCTAAATCGTACACATTGTGACTTCCCCTGTTTTCTCCACCCTGTCCTTCTCCTTTCCCTGTCCTTAACACTCTCCACCACTCCCTCACCTGCCGGCTCGTCCCCTTGCTGAGGAGGCCTTCATAGGCCAGCCCTGATCAACGTGGGTCCGCCCATTGAGATCCAGAATTCTAATAAAAACTCGCAGCAGGAAAAACAGTGACTGCCCAGGCCAGTGGTTCTCTCCTGCCATGCCCTCGGGCTCTCTTGCAGCAGTGACTGACACTTCCTCCTCAACACGATCTTCTTGGGCCTGAATTGCAGTGGGGTCACCAGGGTTCAAGTTGAGTTGGTGGGGAGGATTATTTCTGTCCATTCCGAGGTAGTTCAGTATGAGCATGAGCATCAGTTCGGGAGACTTTTCTTTCAGATGGGTTTGACAACAACCAAATCATCCAAAAACATCCTTACCTAGAGTTGGGTTTTTTTCATGTCTCTGAACCTCACCAGAGGCCTAAGGTGAAGTCTGTTGGCTGTTAATTGAGCATCTACTATATGCTTTACAGATTTTATTTCATTTAAAAATTTTATCTCGTTTATTTTTAAGTATACAGTACAGTTTGTATTCTAAACTTCAGAAGTTATTTCCAAAGCCATATAGAAAAAAAATCATCTCCCACTTCTCCCTGCCACCCACCAATTTCTACTCTCCAGAGGTAACAGATGTTACAGTTTTTGCAAGTTTTCTTCCAAAGATATTCCATAGGACTCTCTCTATACTCCCCCCCCTACAACTCTCTCTCTGTCTTCCACATTCTTTCTTAAAATTAATAACATGTACCCTGATTTGTGCCATTTTTTTTCATTAACAATATATCTTGGATATCTTTCTATTGCACTACATAAATATCTTCCTCATTTTTATGACTGCGTAGTACTCCATCATGTGGAAAAAACATAACTTATTTTACCAGTTCCCCATTAATGCCAATTAAGTTTCTCCCAATCGTTTGCAATGACCAATAATGCTACAATTAGTAACCTTGTATACAGTCAATTCTCACAGGAGTGAATATGTGCAACATTATAGTATTATAGATGTTGCCAATATGCCCTCTCTAGTAGCTATAAAATTTGAATTCTCACACCCTCATAAACACAATAGATCTTTAAACTTGTTGATATTTCTCAAAATAGTATCTCCATGCACTTTTAATTCAAACTTTTCTACTGTGATCGAAGTTGAGCCTCTTTTCACAGTTCAGTTTGAATACTAACACTACCAACTAGAGGTTGGGTGGAGACAATTCCTACCTCAAAGGGTTGTTGCAAAGATTAAATACAATGATGTAAGAAATGCACATTCCTCTAGGCAGTTTCCATCATTATTTTCCCAGGAGCACAAGCTCATAATACATTACAGATAACAGAAAGTGTGAGAAAGGACAGAGTTGTGGGGCCCAGAGGTTTTAGATGAAATAAAGAGCTGTTGTCGAAGGTGTGCTGACTTCCATTGTAAAGTAACAGTTTGCTTAACACAGCTTCATTGAAATTCAGTACAAATCAGGACTGTTTCCCTGGGGATACAAAATAACCATCTATAGTGGCTCCTCAGGTGTGGAGTATAACATTAACGCCGGACGGACGCGAGCCGCATGAACTTGAAAAACAGAAGGTCACTTATGACTCCTGGGTGACTTTGGAACCAATTGTTGAAGTGTTTTACAATGTTTTCAGATTCACTGCAAACCACCTTCCACTGCCCTCACTGAGGCATCATATAGCACAGGTAAGGTCTGTCATCAGATCCTAAACCTCTGTGAATAAGTGGTAGATTATTGACAAAATTGTTATTTCATAACAATAAAAAAATGCTTGGAAGCAGACTGTCAAATATCAGGTACTAAGATGCTTTGATAACACAGCTAAAATGTTTGGGACTCACATGGCAACTGTGTCTACAGTCTAATGTGGAACCCCCTTGTACACAAAATAATTGACCAAGCTGAAAGCCCCCACCCCCCAGTTTTCCGTAACCACATCTGTTCATCCATTCCATTTGTGTCATATCAGTGGGCCTAAGCGCTGGGTTTGGAGACTGTGGGTCCCCATATAGACAGGAGTACACACAAGGATGGCAACCTTCAAACAGGTTTTCAATGGAAAGAAGAGGTTTTACATTTATGCCCAACTTTCCATTATTAAAAATGAAGCCAAGGGGGTTCCCTGGTGGTGTAGTGGCTAAGGCTTCGGAGCTCTCAACGCCATGGCCTGGGTTCAATTCCCAGCCAGGGTACTACCCCCAAAAAAGAAGCCAAATAGTTGTCTTTATATTAGAAGAAAACCCTATCGTGGTGTATTTATTCCATAGCACAGACCTCAAAGGAGGTTTTAGATTGAGTCCTTTCCATAGTTTAATATACTCTCTTCCAATCTTTTAGAAGTCAATTAAGAGAAAATTAAATAGCGTCCCATTAAAGATAACATCGTATTCCCCTAATATTTTTTAAAATGGGTTTTTATATTATAAGTACATGGATCTAAAATTAACAACTTAACCAAGCAGATGTAACTCTCCGTGGAGAGTGGGTAGGCAATCTGCCATTACAGGAGGTGTGGCTTTGAAATGACACTTACTGTTCTAGTGCTGTGTTTCCTACTAACTGTTGAGATCCTTGTGGGCCCCTAGGACACGGTCGGGCTCATGTCTGGTGCTCAATAAATGTACCGGAAGGGCGTGAGTGAATGAATGAATGAATGAATGAATGAATGAAATCACTCTACTTTGTTATCCAGTTTCATGGAGGTAACAAGATTTTTCAGCGTTTTACTATTGTTTTAGAGGCATATACAGCTCTGGGGTGTTCAGTGCTATCTGAAATAAAAACTAATATCCATTCCTCAAACAGTGCAGGGCAAGAGGACACGTTCTGATCAGCAGATGTCCTGAAATCCATGTGTCCCCAGGGCTCTTGCCCTGCCCTGATGACTCAAGAAAGGCTCTTTGTGCCCATTACACCCAGTGCCTCTGAGATCCTTGCGTCCCAGCTCCAGTCTCAGCATGAACTCCTTGAATTCCTCTTCATGACCCCGGGAACCCTGTAACATGTGGCCCAGTGACATCAGATTCACGAAGTCAAGGGATATGAATAGAGTGGATTCCAGACCCCCCAATACCACACATCCAGCAGCAGGCCCCCTGACCTGGAGGTGCCGCTCCATTCCTGACCAGATGGAGCAGTTCTCAATCGCCATAAACCCCTCACGATCACTAACAGCATTTTCTGCTCACCTTGGTACTTGGGGAAATCTCATGATATCCAACTTTATACAGTCTTTTAGTCAAGTCCAGAAATTTCTATTATAAAACCAACTTGCCAAATAATATTATAAACTCCTTGAGGGTAGACACTAAGTTCAGGAATCAATTCAGGATGACACAATGGAGATCTTTGGTGGTAGAAAGATTCATCATTTTAATCATTTTATGGACTGAGTTAAGTGATTTGATTGTCAGTAGGTTACAAACACTGAACCATGTTTATCTGGTCAAATGTATGCTTAGATAGATAGATAGAGGTATATATATTATGTATATATTATACATACTATTTATATTTAATATATAATACATTATATATTAATATATATATGAGGGTTGTTGCAAAAAAATCTAGCCAGATACATACACACACACACACACACACACACACACACACACACACACACATACACACACACACACACACACACACACACACACACACATATATGCTGTCTGGAAAAAATCCAGCCATTGTAACATAATGAGAACAGTTACATGGCTGGATAATTTCCAGACAGCCCTCATATTTATACAAAGAATGTTAAAGTGGAGCCATTTAGTCTTAGTGTTGGGCTGAGACTCCTAACTATTAGATTAGATCACAAGCCAAAGTCAAGTCCAAGGCCATCGTGCAGCATTAGAGAAAATAAAAGCAGCAAGGGGGATTTCACTCTTCTCTCTCACAAATCGACGCTATAAAAGGATCAGAAGATGAGAAACCAGAGGATCTCAGGAGAAAGTCATTGGCTGTGCATCCCCCTCAGGGGGAAGAGCTAGGACGCCCGCACCCATCCCAAGCCCACCTGCCCGAAGACTTGCTAAAGATCCGTGAGAACCGGCGGACACAGTGGCCTCCTTGTCTAATCCACCTGGAAATCTTAAGGACAAGAGAACCTGGCCCATTTCTAGGATGGCAGGCAAGAAAAGATGGCCGTGTTGGGATTGCGCTGTGCTCCCAAAGTGTGTGGAGGCACAGGATGGAGTGGACATGGGCCACATGCAAGAGAGAGGACCAGTGGAGGCTCAGTTTGGATCCAGCTCAGGAGGACTGCCTGAGGGAGACAGGTGACCTCAACAGCAAGCACAGTGCTGATTTCTGAGGCTGAGGAGGGACCATCCATGAGTGGCCGGAGGATGTGGTGAGCTTACCTGCACGGAGGGATGCACGGGCCAAAGATCTCCCGAGCTGGGATACAGAGAGTATATCAAAAGAGCAAAGAAATAAACGTCTGAGAGAGAAGCAGCTCCAAACACCTGCCAGACCCAGCAAACACGCCGTATGTCCTGCCCTGCCCCCTCCTCCTGACCCATCCATTTCATCCCAGTAGGGATCCAAAATTCAGCTGGCCGATGAAAAGAGGAATAAACCTAACTGCAGGGAAAAGAGCCCAGCCGTCCTCTGCCCCACTGGGTGGGGGAAGGGGAGGGGCTGTGACATCACACGAAACCCACATGCTTCGTCACGTGCATCGCACTGGTTATATCAGTGACTGGCGAGCAGGCTTTAGACTTGGAAGTGACCAGACAGTCTTGGGATTTGCTCTACATTTTATCCAGGGAAACAACTGGCCCCATAGAACAATGTAAAGGCACAGTGAATACTCTCTTTATGCACTCCGGGAGACCTGGTTTTCAGCATAATGGTCATGGTTATAGTCCTTCAAGGAATTCAAGCCTCTCGTGTACGCTTCCCCAACCCCTGCCTTCAATAAATGGGACAAATGGATCCTGTAACAAATAGTTGAGACTAATTGCAGTGTAATTTGCTGAGCCAGGAAAGTCAACATATCTGCTACTTCTTTTCAAGGACCCAGCTGATGCTCACGAGAACAGAATGCCTTAATAATGCTTCATATGTCAAATTACAGACTTTTAAAATAAGAGAGGTCACATTGGGTGGTGAACTTATTATACAACAAGCTGACAATGCCCTGTAGAATTGTACGCCTGAAACCTATGTAATCCTTGCTAACAGATGTCACCCCAATAAGTCTAACAATAAAAATGAATTAAAAAAAATAAAAAAAATAAGTCAACACAGGGCACTCTAAGAGGCTCAGTGTATACCCCCTGTATAAAATCAAATGTCTCCTTTGGCAACATTCGAGTATCTAAATGGTTGCTTTCTTGTAGGTGTTTAAAAACACAAAATTGGGAGAAAGAGGACATGGTCTTCCGTTAACTACTCTCTACATCAAGTCCAGCAAGGTCAAAGTGAAGAAAGGGTGTATGCAGTGACAGGAGCGCCACGCTCCGCTCTGCAGCACGGCTCCCTGCCCCGCCGCCCACCTGGACCTGGGTCAAGGGCAGGAGAGACACTCGCTTGCACAAGGATGGACAAGAGAGTTTGGGCATGCGGGGTTCGAGAAGAACATGTGACTTTGGAAGTCGGTGCTGGCCCCACCAGAGTCGGGAAAATTCTCTCGAGAATCAGATGACTACCAGCTACTCCTCGAGCAGCGTGGTTGTGACTTGAATGTTAAACTTACATCAATATCAGGATGGTTGTGAGCATGCTGTGGGGACAAGCCAGGTCCCCGTAGGATGGGAGGACTGGAGAGGATCTTAGAGGCCATTTAGGTTGACAGGTGACAGTCTTTTCCCCACCGCCCAGTCGCGTGCAGGGTGAGGCTCGCAGAAGCTTGAACATGCCTCCGTCCAACCCCAGGTGCTCTACACCAAGATTGTTCTCTCAGGTAGGAAAACCTGGGAGTGAAAAGGACATTCATACACGGGGACTTTCTCAAAGCACGCCTGCCTCCTTTGATAACGAAGTCCTCGAATCACAGCCCTCCACAAACCTCGTTACAGAAGGGTGCCGACCCAGTATGTGTCAGAATGGCTGACCACTACAGGCTCTTCTTTGCCTGTAGCTTGGGACCTGACATCCCAGGGGGGTACGCGGCTTGCCCAGAGCCAACACCTGTGATAGAATCAGGGTCTCATGAACTCATTGAAAATGGGTGGAATCTGTGTGTAGTGTCACTTCCAGGAAAACCTAGTCCTCTCCTGCAGCAGCCCTCTACTTTGTCCCTTCGGAGCTGCCCTCTGGAGATTTTTATCTTCCCAACAAAACTCTCAGCCTCTCAGCACGTGGGACATGGCATTCTGAGGAAAACGGTCACAGGGGGATGTCAGGTGGCTTCCCGGGATTAACTGCAAAGTAAAAGAGGTGTACCCTTAAGTCGTGGTTCTCAAAGTATGGTCCCCAGGGCAACTGCTTCAATATTATCTGGAAGCTTGTAGAAATGCAAGTTTGAGGCATAGCCGTATCTCAGCTCACATGTCATCTCCCTGTCACCATCCACTTAAAGTTCACTCCCTCTGCCCTCCCCACTCTAGTCTCTCCCCAAACTGTCATCGGGAGCTTTCCCACGTGTAGCACCTTCCTGTCTTGGTCCCATAATGATTAGTTTTGTATGTCATCTTGGTTGGGCTTTAGTACCCAGTTATTTAACAATTACTAACCGAGGAGTTGCTGGGCAGGTGTTCTGTAGGTACAGGTAACACCTACACTCAGTTGACTAAGTTATCTTTCATAATGTGGGTGGGTCTCGTCCAATCAGTTGAAGGCTTTAAGACAGAGGTTCCGAACCTGTGGGGCATGACCTCTTTGGGGGTCGAACGCCCCTCTCACAGGGGTCACCTAAGACCATCCCGGAAAACACATTATCAGATATTTACATTATGATTCATAACAGTAACAACATTACAGTTATGAAGTAGCAACGACAATAATGTTATGGGGGTCACCACGGCATGAGGGACTGTATTACAGGGTCGTGGCACCAGGAAGACTGAGAACCACTGCTTTAAGAGCAAAGCCTGAGGTTTCCCAGAGAAGAAAATCTGCCTGAAGGCCACACCGCTGACCCCCGCCTGAGTGCCCGCCGGCCAGCGTGCCCCGGGAACTGCAGCTACCACGACGGAGGGGAGGAATGGAAAGCGTGGAGTTTGGAGGAAGGAACTTTGTAAAAGCAGAAAACAGCACAGCTGACCCTTGAACAACAGGGGGCTTAGGGGCACTGACTCCCCAGTCACAGTCAAAAATTTACATATAACTTTTGACTCGCCCCAAACTTAACTATTAATAGCCTACTACTGATAGGAAGCTTTACCAATAACATAAGCAATTGATTGATATGTATTTTATATGTTACATGTATTACACACTTTATTCTTAGTAAGCTAGAGAAGAGACACTGTTATTAGGAAGAGAAACTGCGTCTACAGTACCGTACTGTATTTATCGATACCGTAAGCTTAGGTTGTCTCTTTTAGGCTACGTGACTCATCTGCAGTTGGTTTTTAATTGTCAATTGGAAAACATCCACATATCAATGGACCAACATAGTTCGAACTTGTGTTGTCAACTGCATATGGAAAAGTTTTCCCGGGGGAAGGACAATATGTTAAGAGAACTTAAAACACCCTAGCAACTGAAACCCAGTGACTATACCATGTAGTAAGAGTAGCCATGTTGAGGCTTTAATCTTTATGTCAGCAGCAATGGGCTACCAGGGGGATTTGGAGAGGGGAATGGGACAAGTATTCCTTATAACACTGAGTCAGTCACACGTTGCCGAACTCAGTCATAAACACTTGTCACTTTTTCTGTAGCACATTAGAAGATAAATACCAATTTTTAGATTACAAGCAATCAGGGATTTGTTTGATGACACATGGCATAAATGAGACCCACTAAGAAAATTAGAAAAGCACTTTCTATGTTACTAAAGTTGACTTAATTCTTTGTTACAGTGGTTTTATAGGTAAAAAAATATATCTTCTTTCAAAGCAGGAACAAATTGAGCTACAAAATGAAGTAGTCTTATATTATAACCCAAAGTATGAAATAAATACCTATGAATCTATATTGATATAAATGATTTAATAAATAAACAAATGGGGAAAACAGACAAATCTCTCATGCAGAATTCCAAATAATTTATGCACATATTTCACCCTTAAGAAAGGGGAGCATAACTCCTTACTCCTTAAGAGTGGGCTACACACAGTGACTCCCCTCCAAAGTAGACAGTGTGGAAAGGAGGTTAGGGAGGAACTTTACAGTGAAGAAACCTGACAAACGATACCTCAGTCCTACGGTCAAAGTCAAGGTCAATAAGATGCAATGAGAATGCCATCTCACCTCTGCGATCTTCCTCCCCAAAAACCCATCACCCCGTTCCAAGCATTAGAAAAACATCAGCCAAGTCCCAATTGAGGCACATCTACAAAGTACCTGCCCAGTACTCCTCAAAACAGTCAGAGTCATCAGAAACAGGACTGTCTGAGAAACTGTCACAGCCAGGACACAAGAACAAACTGTAATACGGCATTCTGGACACTGGAAGGGAAAAAGTATATTAGTAACAACTAAAAAAAAAGTTATAAAATATGGACTTTAGTTAATAATAATGTATCAGGATTAGTTCCTTAATTGTAATAAATAGACCACACGAATGTAAGATCTTACTAACAGGGGAAACTGGGTATAGGATATACAGGAATGCTCCACTACCATCACAATTTTTCTGCAAATCTGAACCTATTCTAAAATAAAATACATATTTATAGAAAATCTTATGAATATTCTGTATGAAAGGTAACATGAAATTATTTTCTAAATAAACACATAAAGAAGTGCTTATTATGCTAAGTGAAATAAGTCAGATTGAGGAAGACAAATACCATAAAATCTTACTTATATAGAGAATCTAAGAACAAAATAAATGAACAAATAAAACAGAAATAAACTCATAGATATAGAGAACAAATTAATGGTTGCTAGAAGTGGGGGGAGTTCTAGGGGTGGGTGAGAAAGGTGAAGAGATTAAGAAGTCCAAATAGTCACAAAATAGTTACGGGAAGGTGAAATACAGTATGGGAAATATAGTCAATAATACTGTAAAAGCTGTGTATGTGTCAGATGGGTACTACACTTCTCAGGGGGATCACTTCATAAATTATAAAAATGCCTAACCACTATGCTGTACACCAGAAACTAATATAAAATAATAATGAATGTCAACTATTTTATATATATATATGTGTATATATATATATATATGCATATATATATATACACATATATATAATACACATACACACACACACGTGTGTGTCTGTGTGTGTGTGTGTGTAGTTGACTATAGTCATGGGATATAAAGTACAGCATAAGGAATATAATCAATAATGTTTTAAAAGCTATAATATGTATAGTGTCAGATTAGTACTAGAATTATTAGGGGATCACTTCAAAATTATAAAAATGCCTAACACTGTGCTGTACACCTGAAACTAATATAGAATAATATTAACTGTTAACTATAATTTAAAAGACATATAGTAATAGAATGTGAAGTACAGTATAGGGAATATAGTCAACGGTATTTTAATAGCTGGGTAAGGTGTCAGATGGGTAGTAGACTTACTGGGGTGTAAATGTCTAATCACTATGTTATCTTATATACCTGAAACTAATAATATAAAAAAAATGAAAGAATTGCTAATTCCACTTCCTGTTGGATGACTCTGGAACAGACATATTCGGTTATTGTCTACTACACCCAGGGCTCATAAGGCATCTGCAGCCCCAAGAGGGTCTCCTCTGCCCATCTTCCCACACAGACCAGTGGACTTACAACCTTGGTTCCTGGAAACACTCAGTCACTCCTCCAGCAGCAAAATAATATGCACCTTCCCAGGAAAGGAAAAGGTGGGCAGGGGCTACCACTGCCTTTCTGAGAATTGACTGTCCTTCCAAGCACATGCAGCCCCATGCAAAAGTATTGAGTTTGGGGAGCAGGTTAGGGCTGGATGTCAGCCGCCACTTGCCTTCCTAGCCCAGCACAAGTTGCTGTGAAGGTGACACATAGGCTGCTGCTGGGTGACATATGAAGGCCATGCTAGGGCAATCATGTCAATCCATGCCATAAAAACCACGTAAACAAACCACTAGCTCAGAAATCTCAAATGTCATAGAAAGTAAGGCTAAGTTTTATTTCAAATTTCAGTACATGGATGTAAGGTTGAGAGAAGCATGGACAAGGTGGGAATGGAGGTAGAATTAATATTTCAGTTGACTAGGATTTACTCTTCATGTTTTTCCACGTTTGATCAGGACTTAATTGTCCATTTACACTTCCTATGCTTAAATTATTAGATTTCTGGAGGAAAGCCATTACACCAGGGTAGCTAGGTTTCTAGAAGTCCTCAAGAATAAGTGAGAGTGGTGAAATGGGTGACTCCATGCACTTTTAAATTGGGGTACACATTGCTAGAGAAAGTTATGGAGATATATATCAAGAGTCTCACACATATTTATACTTTTTAAATTATTTACCTTAAGGAACTGATTTAAGATACACAGTAAGACAACAAACAGATTTTCATTGAATTATCATTTACTAAAAACTTGGAAATAAACTATAAAAAAACCCCAAATATCTGTTAATGGAGAAATGACTAAATAAACCACTATGCATAAATAAATTCAATCATAGCATTGAATTATAATATTATTCTGCAAAATAACTTGTTCAAATAGACTCACTATCGTATATAAAGTGAAGAAACCAGATTATAAAAATACACACATTTACATCTTTATAATATTTAATATTTTCTATATTCATATTTCTAAATGAATATAGACTGTGTTCATAAATAAAAACAACACTGATAAATTTCTTTCTTTTTTTTAATGTCCCAAACATAAAGAATGAAGATTAAGATTCAACTTCCAATTCCCACCAGTTGCTGGTTGACCTTTTGTCAAGTAAACTTGGAAGTCCTCATTTTTAAAATTAAGGAGTTGAACCATTCCCCTAAAATCAGGAACAAGACAAGGATGCCCTCTGTCACCACTGCTATTCAATATAGGACTGGAAGTTCTAGCCAGAGCAATCAGGCAAGAGAAATTAATAATAAGTATCCAAATTGGGAGAGAAGAGGTCAAAGTGTCACTATTTGCAGATGACATGATCCTTTATATAGAAAACTCCAAAGACTCTACCAAGAAACTGTTAGAAACAATAGAATACAGTAAAGTCACAGGATTCAAAATCAACATATAAAAATCAACAGCATTCCTATATACAAACAACAAATCTTCAGAAAAAAAAATCAGAGCGTCAATACCTCTTGCTACTGCAACAAAAAGAATGAAATACTTGGGAATTAACTTAACAAAGAATGTGACAGACTTATACAAGGAAACTGTAAGACAGTTTTGAAAGAAATTGAAGTGGACACAAAGAAATGGAAAGATATTCCATGTTCGTAAGTAGGAAAATTTAACATTGTTAAAATGGCCATACAACCAAAAGTAATTTACAGAGTTAATGCAATTCCCATCAAAATCCCACAATCACACTTTCAAGAAATAGATTTAAAAATTATCAGATTTGTATGGAACCAAAAAAGACCTTGAAATGCCAAAGCAATACTACATAAAAACAATAAGACTGGAGGTATATGCTCCCTGACTTCAATAAATACTACAAAGCATCAATAATCAAAACAGCTTGGTATTGGCAGAAAAACAGACACACAGACCAATGAAACAGAATTGAAAACCCAGAAATAAATCCCCAAATTTGTGGACAAATAATTTTTTATAAAGGAGCAAAAAATATATAATGGGGAAAAAACAGCATCTTCAGTGCAGGGATAGCTGGAAAAACACATGCAAAAGAATGAATCTGAGCTGTGAACTCTCGATACTAAAATGAACTCAAAATAAATTAAAGAACTCCATGTAAGACCCAAAACAATAAACTGTATAGAAGAAAACATTGGTACTAAACTTACAGACCTAAGGCTCAAGGAAGACTTCATGAACTTGACCTCAAAGGCAAGGGAAGTAAAAGCAAAAATTAATGAATGGGACTATATCAAACTTAAAAGCTTCTGCACAGCAAAAGAAACCATCAACAAAGCAAAAGACAGCCAACTCAATAGGAGAAAATATGTGCAAACAATGCATCTGATAAGGGTCTAATATCTAAAACATATAAAGAACTAATATGACTTACCAACAAAAAAACAAACAATCCAATTAAAAAGTGGGCAAAGGACCTAAACAGACACTTCTCCCACAAAGAAATGCAAATGGCCAGCAGACATATGAAAAAATGCTCATCCTCATTAGGTATCAGGGAAATGCAAATCAAAACCACAATGAGATACCACCTCACACCTGTGAGAATGGCTGTTATCAACAAGACAAGGAATAACAAGTGCTGGAGAGGATGTGGAGAAAAAACGAACTCTTACACACTGCTGGTGGGAGTGCAAATTGGTACAACATCTATGGAGGACAGTGTGGAGGTTCCTCAGAAAATTGGGAATGGAGTTACCATATGACCTAGCAATCCTCCTTCTGGAGATCTACCCAAAAACTGGAAAACCTTAGTCCACAAAGACTTATGTACCCCAGTGTTCACCACAGCACTGTTCACAGTGGCCAAGAAATGGAAACAACCAAAGTGCCCTTCAATAGATGACTGGATAAAGAAGCTGTGGTACATACACACAATGGAATATTATTCAGCTATGAGAAAAGATGAAATACTGCCATTTGCAACAACATGGATGGAACTAGAGCTCATCATGCTAAGCAAAATAAGCCAGACAGAAAAAATCAAGAACCATATGACTCACTCATATGTGAAATATAAAACTGAAAGCAACAAAGAAAAAAAACAAACAAAATACTCATGGATACATCAATAGTTTAATGGTTATTTGGGGACAAGAGGGGAGGGGGTGAGAGAAGAGGGAGGCGGTGGGAGAGGAGGGGGGTGGGGAGGGGGAGCCAAATATATGATGATGGAAAGAGAACTGACACTGGGTGGTGAACATATAATGCAACAAATAGATGACGCACTATAGAATTGTACACCTGGAACCAATGCTAAACAATGTCAGCCCAATAAGCCTAACAATAAAAAATATTTATTTATATATATAAATAAAAGTTAAGGGGTTGAACCCAGTAATCCAAGTTCCTAACTTTTCATAATTCCATGGTTTACATGCATTTTTACATATATTTCTATAGGCTATCACAGTTAATAAATAACTTTGCCCACATGTATCTCATCTTTTAGAATTTTATTGTTAAATTTATTGAGGTGATATCAGTTAGTAAAATGTTATAGGTTTCAAGTGTACAATTCTACAATACATCATCCACATATTGTGTTGTGTGTTCACTACCCAGAGTCAGGTCTCCTTCCACCACCATATTTTTCAGAATATTAGTTCTTATTCTTTCTTGTATACTGCTTACCTCTACTTCATACTCTTACAAAAGAAGCAGAGTAACAATAAAATCAGTTATACCAGCTACTCTTAAGAGCTATCCTATTTCCACTAAAAATTTAATTTGGAAAATACATCCTACCCTGAAAAATATATATTTTGCACAGTACTTTTTTAACAAATACTTTTACTGTTTCTTAGAAAGGTATTTTATTCTTCTGTATTAAATAAAGAGTTAAAGTAAAAAATTTGTGAAAGTAAAGTTGATTTTCCCTTCCAAATTCATAGGACTCTCTGAATGGTATAGACCTAAAGTTCTAGTGGTTTCTCAGTTACCCAAGCCTTCTCGGAGTCCTTACTAGATCTTACACAAGCAATTGACTGACAAGCAAAAGCCTTGTAGGGTATGAGGCAATATTTGGGGAGTGGATGGGGAAAAATGAGTCTATGGAAAGTAATCTCATAGGGTGATCTGATCATAAATTCCTAAATGGACATGTCATGGTGAGAAGTCATGCCCCAGGCATATGCATTGTAGTAAAAGGTTTATCTTTGCCTTAAGCCAGTCCTGTCCATTGTTTCTGTGCAGCTAGGTAAACACATCTTTGAGGTAAGTAACTACCCTTGAGAAGGCATATAATCTTGTTAACCATTCTGCTATCCAATCCCTGCTTTACTTTTTCCCACCTCCACGTCATCTTCCTTCCATTCCTTCAAATGCATAAAAGAAGCTGCAAAACTGTTATTTTCTGGAGCATTTGAAACTTGTTCCCTGGCACATACTTTCAGTTTGGCTCAAATAAACTTACAAAAATTATCTTCAGGTTTGGATGTTTCTTATGTTTTCGGAGCCCACTGTCTTTTAATGGTCTTTGACTTTATACCTAGAGATAATTTGTGGCTCAAACAATTTCCTTGATTTAGAATTATTACTGATCCTTTGGATTTTACATCACAATATTACTATAAAGTGAAGAGGCAATAGAGCTATGAATACATTCAGCAAATACTTACTGAGCTGTTAATAGATGCTATGCCTGGTGTTAAATGCTAGTGATGAAAGGGGTAACAAGTCAGGGTCTGTGATATTTCAAAGCTTATAATCTGTTAATAGTAGACCAATAAGTCCATGTTTTCAATGGTATCAGAGTTGTTTTGACTTCTTAAGTTTACAACTGGGCACCTTGGTACAACTGTCATGCAAACAGCACATTCTGTCTTGTTACAGGAAATGGAAGTCAAGCTTATTTCTTTGGAACTGGTGTCATAATTTATTTTTTCTTGGCTAGAAGTTTTTCTAAAAGGTGGCTGAAATCTAGCTCATAGCTATCAGAACGGACAACTCAGTATAACTTACTTCGACTTAAACTCTTGGTTTGGGGTGGATTTTCCCCATCATTTAAGTGGACAATTCTAAACAGCTTGACCCAACAGGTTAATTCATCTAGCAGCACTTATACTAATAATAATGCTTTCAGTACATAGTTCTTAACACACACAGTTGCATATATACCACCTGTATTTTTCCTATGGATTGTTGTAATGGCAGGTGAGATTGTAATGACAGGGAGAATCTATTATGAACAGGTGTGGTAACTGAGCGACTGGATAGTGAATTTCTAGTTTGAAAGTAGTGGAATGTGGGGGCATGTAGTGATCTAGAGAATACTGAAGGGAAAATAAGTTGGGATAGGCAGAGGGTAAATTTTGTGTTCAATCTGAGACATACCAGTTTGAAGTTTGTCTCAGTTAGCCGCAGCTGCTATAACAAAATAACATCAACTGGGTGACTTAAATAACAGACATTTACTTCTCACTGTTTGGAGGCTGGGAAGTCTAAGATCAAGGTTTCAGCAGATTTGGTTTTTGGTGAGGTCCTCTTCCTGGCTTGCAGATGACTACCATCTCTCTTTATCTTCACAGGACCTTTTCTTTGTGTGCTTCCTCTTATTTTAAGGGCACTGATTCCTTCATGATGGCACCAACCTTGTGCCCTCGTCCGACCCTAATTATCTCCCAAAGGCCCTCACCTCCAACTATCATATTGCAGAATAGGACTTCACCACATAATTTTTCAGAGAACACAACATTCAGTCCATAACAAAGTTCCTATAAAATGTCTACGTGAAATTGTCAAATGGGAGTTAGATATTTTTGTCTACATTCTCATTAATCAACAACCTTCAGAGGAAATGAAAATTTAAGGCTTCTTTGAACAACAGGGAAGGAAGACTTTTTTTTATATTACACATTTAATGAATCAAGTCTAGGGAAGGCATGTGGATTATATACTTACATAATATATGTAATACTTATAATGCAGTTAATACATGAGCAAACATATGGGTTCTGAATTCTGTTAAATGTTGGGAGTGCTTGCAGATAGTCTGACACATACCCTAGTTTTAGACTTTTAGACTTGTTCTTTTTAAAAATATTTTTGTTAAAATATAGCTAACAAAAAAATCCAGCAACCATCTGACACAATACCATGCTATCACAAAATTATTGACTGTATTCCTTATGCTATACATTACATCCCACGACTTATTTGTTTTATACCTGGAAATTTGAACTTCTTATTCCCCTTCATCTATTTTCCCACCTTTAAAATTATTTTCAATTACAGTTGACATTCAGTATTATTTTATGTTAGTTTCAGCATAGTGGTCAGACATTTATGTACCTTACAAAGCAATCCTGACTGGTCTAGTACCCACCTGGCACAATACAGTTACTACCATAATATTGACTGTATTCCCTATGCTTTATTTTACATCCTCATGACTGTTTTCTAACTACTAGTTTGTACTTCTTAATAGGAAAGGAAGATCTTAGTAAGTACGTTGGCATGATGGTCTATGGAAATGTTTTAGGAGAAGCACTGAAGATGGATGGGAGAACTCAGGCTATATTAGCCCAAGTGAAATAGAAGGGTGTTGGGAGGTGGCATAAGAGGTGAGTTAAGAAAGAAATTCTTTGTTTCAACAACCAACTCAGATGGTTAGTGAATCTAAGTTACATGGTGACATTCTAATAGATCCAGACAAGTCATGTCAGCATTATATGCTCTTAATTTTTTATTTATAAATAAGATACTATTATACAATACTTGCCACATTTTTCCAAGAGCTGAACCGAGAATGCTAATGCAACTAAAATTGAAAAGCTCTTTATTTTGCGTGGAATAGATTTCATTATAAGCGTATATTAAATTAGGGGAAAACACTCTAGAAATATTTATTATGCAGCAGTAAAGATATAATCATTACTAACAAAGTCAGGCATAATTATGACAATTTTGTAACAATATTTCAGTAATTAAATATTACTGAAATATAACTATAACTAATAAATAATTTTACTGTGATGTGTAATGTAATATAACTATAATTAAATATAATTGATAAAAATAACTAAAAATGGTTAAAATTAAACTGAAGAAGAATCCTAAAACTGACCACTTCTTTCCATGAGGTGATGGTGACCTGTGATCACATGTATATAGAGAAAGCAAAGAAGAATTAAGCCAATGGAAACAATCTTAGATAAAGTGTTTTTGGTATAATTGATTAGTTATGTAAGTAATGTTGCTATTATAATTCTAATTGAGTCTTTTTTTTTAAACAAAGATTCTGTCATAATGGGAAGCAAAAGAAGGTTGGAGAGATGAAGTGTCTAGACATCACTGTACCTTAGATTAATTCTGGAGGGGATTAGTTTGACTATTCCTTAGATTAGATTAATTCTGGAGGGGATTAGTTTGACTATTTCAGTTGTATCTGAGCAAAAAAAGGAAGAAAGTAAAAGTGTCCAGTTAGAGGGGGAAAAGTTAGGAAGGCAAATCCCCTGCAAAAAAAAATCCCTAGTAGAATACTAAGGAAACACCTATACCAGTGAGCTACCCCAGATACACACACCAGCAGCATGGATTAGACTGGAGTTCCCTAAGCAGTATTGTAAATTACTGAGAAATAGTGTGTAACTTATTTGCTTAAAATGTTCAGTTAATGTGCTTCAGCAGCATTTTGCAGATAACGATTCTCACTCTGCAACTCATTCCCGAGGCAGAGCTGTTTCTCTTTGTCCTGTTCTCCACCTGTGATATACTTTTTATTGCTCAAGAGCTATAGAATTGTGTCCATGCCTATTGTTGTCTGCTTGACGGGAATTCATGTAATTGAAAGCGTTTATCCTCTCTTAGTAGAAAAATTGGGCACTTGGAAGAAATGAAATCCCCCACCTTTGTCCACAGCACACGAAATTCTGTTCGCTCAGCTTTGTTCTAAAGTTTCCACTTTTCCCTGTATACCGTGTTGAAAATTTAGTCCTGCACAAGAAAGAAAGCTGGACTTTCTTATGGCCATCTAGGTGTCCGTATTCATGTAGGGACAGCTTGGTGACTATTTCACTGCTGACCAAAAAGTAAAATTGTCTTCTTTTAGAAGAAACATGGAATGACATGAGGAGTCCATAATATATTGAAGAGTAAAAAAATAAGTTATAGTGCAAGTCAAATAAACCCTATTTTTTGAATAACCTGTATAAGTAACATTTAAGTATAGAGGTTTAGATATTCGTTTAATTGTGAACAGTGATTATCTCTGGGAAGTGAGATCAGGAAAAGTGAGGAGAAACTTCCACTTTTTACCTTATACTTTTAACTTTATACACTTCTGTACCGTTCACATTTTTTTAAATGAGCAAGTGGTATTTCTTTTAGCTAAAACAAAAACAACTGACAAAGAACTACAGGGAGTAAAAAATTACTTGGAATGAAATATGTTTAAATAATTAATTTGTCAATAACACTGTTTGACTATTATTTTCTCTTGCTAAATCAAAACTCCTCAGCTTTTCTCAGGAAGTTGCTTTGAAAAGGAAGGGTAACATTTTCTAATGAAGCCAACAGCTCAACCTTCCCACCTCCAGCCTAGATTCCTGACCTTGGTTTTGTTAAAAACAAATGCTACATGCAGATTTTTAAGGTAAATCAAGGAATGTGGGTGTTCAACAGGGCAGTACACACTGCCATAGTCGATGGGAAACCAGGTTTTTGTAAGTTGATTGGAGCAGGAAGGGAGATCTGGGCACTGTGACATACACCTAGATGTCATGGAATAGTGGCCCTTTGGATTTATGCACCAATCTGATATTTCTGAACTTTCTTGATTCTAACACAAAATTATGCAGAGAAAATAGTTGCTATTAATTTTTGTAATGTCCTTTGCATCATATTACAAAGGATGGGTTGTACTTTGTGTGTCCACAGGTATGCACAAATAAAACAAATGAAAAGAAAGAAAAGAAAGGAAGGAAGGAAAGAAGGAAGGAAGGAAGAAAAAGAGCTAGACTTGCATTCGTTTTTTGGTTTTAATTTTTAAGTCAGGGTTTAGCAAAATATGTGGCAGTTCCTCCAAATAAGTTACCAAAAAGACAATGTCTAGCTTTCAGGGGATTTGTGGTAAAGGCCCTCCTTAGAGGGGCTTTGAGAGCAATAAAACCAGAGACAAAAGGGCTAAGAGAGATGATTGCTGCATGCTAACCTCCATGCTACCGAGCCATTCAGAATTGAGTTCTGTCAACTGAAAAACCCAGATTTGCAAATCAATGATTTTAAACATTACATTCTTATCAGATGGACAGTCTCAATAACATATTCGTAAATGCTAAAAGACTGCTTGACAGGGAGGTCACAAAGATAAAAGCTCTGAGTGGTTATAAAGTGGACAATTGTCAAGCATTAGTAGTACTCTTCCTTTCATCAGCTCACCAAAAATATACTCGTCTTCATTTGACTAGACCTCAAGTCTATTGCTTCTTGGATTCTTAGACATCCTTTTTCTTCAGGGTCCTAAAACCTGTTACAGGTTGAATTCCCCCCGCTCCCAAAAAATGATACGTTGAAGTGCTAATCCTCAGTACCTAAGAATGTGACCTTATTTGGAGATAGGGTCTTTATGGAGAGGGTCTTTATAGAGGTAATAAAATTAAAATGAGGTCATTAGGATGGGCCCTAATCCAATATCATGTTTGATAATTAAGTTCACAAACTCATCCTAGAAAAAGTGCTAGTACACTTTTCTTTGCACAAGTAGTAACTCCAGTGTCATCTGTTTTTCCCTGATTTATGGGAGGTCAAGAGCAGAATTTTCAGTCTAGTTATCTTAAAACAAACAAATAAACAAACAAACCCTCTGATTTCCTCTGTTGGCAAATAATTGGGCTGTGGAGATTCTAGTTGGAAAAATGATCTCTAGGTCCAGCTCCAAGGTTGAGCTGCTTTCTTTGGATTTTTATCAGTAATGTTATGGTGTCAGCTGGCTTTGAACTAACTAAACATACCTAACACCTTTGGTAAAGAGAAAGCTTTCTAAAATGAGAAATAGATGAGGACACAATGCTTCGCGTGCAGTAGGTAGGTGTCCGGTAAGCATTTGTAGAGTTGAAATAAGTTAGATTGAGCAGGGCTATGACGAGAAACATAGCCGTAGGGAATGGAGACAGCTTCTGGAGGGGTTTGGTCAGTTCTGGTTCACATCGCAATGATGTTGAGTTGAAACCATTTCACTAGCCGGTAAAATGTATTAGCAATCAGAGGGGATAATGCCACTCCCTTGCTTTTGCTGTTCTACTTTCGTAGGTGTCCTTTAGCCACGATGAATGGCACTACTTCGGAAAGTATAGCATCTCACGGAAAACAATGAGATGGGGGTGTGGGGGAACAAATGGTTGTTCTGAGATAATGAATAACTTCGACATTTTGTTTGAAGTTAAGTTGTGTTGTTTGAACTTGCCTGCCCTTGAACAAGACATCCTATGCCAAGAATGGACAACAATTTCTGGATCACTGGGCGCCGATTAGTCATTGATGGGTAGGGCACTGGCATGTTCGGTCCCTAACAGCGTGCGCTACTTGTGATGGACGCCTGGCGTGGTTTTGTCCAGTATTAGCGGGGCTGAGTTGCTATTACTTTTTACGACTACTGGCCACCAGCAAAAGTCTGTGACGATCACAGTGATTAAAGATGACCAGTATAGACAGTGTCTATCTAGAAGACGTGTCTTCCACCCATGGAAGGTGGAAGTGAAAGAAGCTAAAACTTTTCTAGACCTTTATTGGTACATTAACAGAATTAGCTGATTAGATAAATAGAAAATTTTAAAACCTGAGACTAAATGAAGTCACTGTTCACCATTAAATAGCAATAATACATTTATTCAAATTGCTTTTCCCTTGGTTTGTCACTGACATCATTGTAGTGTCATTTTAATCAACTTATCCCTCATGGTACCTTAAGGGAAATAATGGAATAATAGTGTCGGGGTGGACCTTGAGCCAATATCTAGTCTAATATATCCTTTTGATTTCACAAAAGGTCAAACTTCAGAATGTTATGTGCATCACTGGGCAAGGACTGAAATGTCAGCAGAGGTGAGAGGAAGGATCAGGAAAAAAAACAGATGTTAAAAGGAAAATAAAATGTCCCATGGAACAGACATGCCCAAAACAACAGAATTGCTCATTTGGTGGAGCTAAATACTAGCAAGTTCACGTGCTCCTGGAGGGTACAGCTTAGAGCGGAGGGCAAAGAAAAGCAAAATTGCCAGCAGGAGATGGAAGTTCAAGGCTTGCTCATGCTAAGTTCAGATAGCACCAGGACTGAGCGTCCAAGAGTAGTGAGGCCCAGGCATCTGGTCTACAGAGCATGTGCTGGATTTTTATGATCTGGAGAGCAAGAGCTGTGGTCAGGAAGTCAGTAACTATAAGAATAGATGGGAAAGGTCTTCAGACACCAGAAGGGAGACTGAGGGAAGAGGATACGGGGTAGATGGGCAATGTGAGTTGCAAGCAGAAAGGTTCAGGACTTCAGAGGCAGGAAAGAACAGGAAATCCAAGTTCAAGGAAAGAGGCTGGAACAGGGTAGGCCTGGCAACAGGAATCAGAATCATTAGATGCCTGGAGCACGTAGCGGGGAGTGGAGAATAGTCTGGGGACACAGGCAGTGCTCTGGCAGAAGGAGGCTGGCACAAGCAGTCAGACACACAGGACTGGGATATTAGGAAGAGGAGGCCTGGGAATTCAGTTTGGGGTGGAAGGGACCCGCGGGGAGCAGTACCAGTGGTCCTTGCAGCAGTTTTAGAATGAACGATGCAAAACAGAGGCTGGCTGTGCCCTGTCCTTCTAGGAACAAACTGGAAGGAAGGTTTGGCCTGTAAAGCCAACCACCACGCTAACTGCAGGGAGACAGCAACGAGCCTTCAGTCACGCAGATGAAAGGGAAAACGTGTGCCCTGAGGACTGGCCACGGGCTGGCTTGGTTGGAGAACTGCTTTGTAGAACTACACATTCGGAGAAATAAGAAGTTGGGTTGATGGGACAGGCTAGCAGGTAGGTATTCGGGGTTTATGCGAGAGGCAAAAATGGTCCAAGAGGCCTTTTTGGAAGCTAAGTACGGCATGAGGCTCACAGGGACTGGATGGGGGATGGGGGTGCTAGTTTTGAGTAGAAGAAACCAGAGGAGGGACTGGCCTGGCCTGTGGTTGGGGTTTCTTTTTCCTTTCACGAGTGTCAGGTAAGGGCACAGGTTAGGATGGCGGTGATGGAAATTGGGAAACTCACAGTTAAGGATGTCACCGCACACACATGCTGAATGATGGAGGAGCAAGGGTTGTGATTAGGAAGCTGTTAATGTGTGAACAGGCATCGAGGTTACCGGAGCCCCGAGTGGTTAACTCAGGGGACACGGGTGGTGCCTGCTTGAAAGGCGCCATCAATGGTGCAGAGCCAGGAAATCCACGTCTTGACACTCAGCTGCCCACGACAGAATCTGTCCCTGACCCATTTTTAAGAGAAGCTTCCACTTGCCTCCGAAAATCGCCAGCAGTGGTCATTCTTGAATTCTCCCTGTTTTGTCATGCGTGTTCTTGTGGTGAAGCCCATCCTGTGTTTTGTGCACAGTGAGGGTGCAGAACAGCAAACAGAACCCCATGCACTCGTACCTGTGTGTATGGCCAAGAGAAGACTGTCCTTCTTCTTTAGCTGTTCTCATTTCTTCCTTTGCATCCTGTGTTCCATTATTTAGTCCAGCAGCACAGTAGACTCGTTCAGGGGAGTGAGTCTGAAAAAATACCTATGGCCGACTCCCCGAAGATTCTAGGGTGGTGTCTGGGTAGCAATACTGTTTAAAAACTCTGCTCACGAATCTAAAGTACACCCAGGGTTAAAGCCCCTGGACTTTCACGTGCTTCTGAGAAGGTGAGGCCCAGACTCAGGCAGAATTCAGATGAACTTTAGGCTCATGTTTGATGTCATTATTGTTCATGTTCAGTCTACTCAACATGTCGCAGGATACCATTTGGTATCGAAATGGAGGGACGAATCTACTGATCCATGGTCAAATTCTGACTCTTTATTAAAGTCCTGAAAGTGTTTTTTTGTTTTTGATTTCTGCTACTTTCTTCATATAATCATAGTGCAGTAGAAATTTCCAGCTAGACATTTTCTCACATTTCTACATGATATGTAATCAAAATGTAAGTTACTAAATATAAGTGATTCCTAAATATTTGGAATCACTTATATTTAATAACAAAACTACCTCTTTTTTGTTGTTTGCTTTTCAAACTGCACATTATTTTTTCAAACATCTTTGGAAGTAGAATTGTATATGTGGAAGAATCCTTGAAGGTTATTTTAATATAATCCCTAATCTTATCGATGAGGAAACTGAGACTGAAAGATCAATGCTTTATGTTAAGGACACAGACCAGGGGGCCCTGGTGTACTGGTCCCACTCTAGAATGTTCTTTCTTCTACACCCTGCTTCTCCTGTATTTTCATTCAAGTTTTTGTCTGTTTTCAACACATGTTTGCTAACTGATACACACCTGAATTATGTACCAGACAGCAATTTCTTCACTTACAAATGTGAACAATTATAATAGTATTAGCAAACCATGGTTTTGTCACCAAAGGAAATCACAGATATTTCTCATCGCATTATACTTGATGTAGATATCTAAAAATACACTTACCTATCACTAATTTGATATTAACTTTGAATTTTAATTATTAGAACTGTCACTACATCTTTTCCTTTTCTTTTTTACATTTAGAAACATTACTCTTTTTTAACCGTTTCCCATTGGCCCCAAGAATACTTGCCGGAGGTGCTTGCAGCTACAGCATCATAAACATTTCTGTTACATTAGAATTATAGACAAGTTCTGTTTAGAAATAACTCCAAGAACAGTTTTTATATCTTATTTTCACATTAAAAACGATGTTTATATAAAAATTAAATGAACACGGCAGCAAGCTACACTTTATTTTTCTAAATGGGGAAAATGTTAAGATTATGCAATTTTTAAACTAAAAACACTTATTCATAAAGATACATGTACCTCTATGTTCACTGCATCATTATTCACAATACCCACGACATGGAAACAATCTAATTGTCCTTCAATGAATGATTGGATAAAGAAGATATGGTCCATATATAAACTGGAATACTACTCAGCCATAAAAAGGATGAAATAATGCCATTTGTGACAACATGGATGGATCTTGAGAGTATCAGGCTAAATGAAATAAGTCAAATGAAAAAGGACAAAACCATATGATCTCACGCATATGTGAGATATAAAACAAAAAGCAACAAATGAATAAATAAAACAAACAGAAATATTATTCTTAGAGGAGGTCCCTAGGTGTCATTAGACTGCTAGCAGGGTCCAAGACATAAAATGGGTTAAGATGAAAGACGCTGACCCCTGAGTCTCCACTTGGGGTGGGGGTGGGGCAACTGGGAAAGTGGGCAGGGAATATGTAAATTACAACTTGTGTGTGAGAGATAAATAAGTCACCGAGATTTATAATGTTATTTGTTCAACAATGATCCTATTCTGACTAATAGAGAGAATGAAGTCACAAATTTGGAAATTAATATGCATGGAAGATGGGTGAAGCCATGGGATTCAAAGTGACAACTGAAGAAAAAGGAGAAAGATGGAGAAACCAAGTAGTAACCTTTAGGCAACGGTAATATTTCTATAAAGAAGATGAAAAACAGTTAAACATATAAAAGATTTTCTGAATAGTAGAAAGAGAACAAAAACAAATGGTGCAAAAAGTTATCTAAATGACATGATATTTTACTTTCTCAGATGTCACCATTTAGGATAAGTCCCTGCTAAAAAAAGATAATAAAATGATTTCAGTAGGTTTTAATGACAGGTATGTTACTTCTCTATGTCTAGGTTTCCTTATCTATAAAAAACTGCTATTCAGAGTAAAGTAGGTAATGTAAGCAAACACATGCAAAAGCATCTAGGACAACTCCTGACATGTACCTGTCACTACACAAAGTTATCTTGTTTCTTCCCTAAACTTTTCCCTCTACTTCATCATTTCACAGAATATGCTAGAGTTTAAAATAAAATTTAAAGAATACATTAAGAAAAATATAAATTTTGGAGCCAAAATCACAGATATTAGGCTTATTATATTAGAATAAATATTCTCTTAATAGCTATAAAAATAAGCAATAGCATGATTAGAATTTAAACAGAGCCTTGATATTCTATTTTGGAAACAGAATGAGTAATAATTACAAAAAAAAAAAGAGCCTGTGACTTTAAAATGGTAAGCAGAGAGAATCAAGAAAATGCACCACAATTTGCTGGAGTTTCATACCAGAGGGTTCTCGTGAGCTCTACAAAGATGGACTTGGTTCTTAGGAAGCCCCATTTGAATCTCTCAAATTTCTCTTGTTGATAGTGTATCCTTATCTCGTGTTCCTTTATCACAAATGCAATATGGACGCGAGGGGCAGGGTGTTTCAAAATGTAAAAGTGTTAATTTTATATAAGTACATATAATTTAGCTACATTTTACTAAGTTTTTTCACTATCACATGTGGATGTCTTATATATAAAAGTAATGTAAAACTCTGTGTGCATTCTTTAAAAACTTAAATTACAAAGTTGAGTAAAAGATGAGAAAAATAGATTACCATCACCACAGCATGTAAAACCAATCTACCTCTCATCTACTTTGAAAATTTTATTAAGTGACACTTGGAACCACCATTTCCAAAGGGTGGATCTGAGTAAATGAAAGCATTTTGATAAGAGTCCTTTTACTTCATTTTTTTCTCCTCTCACCTGAGAGCTGCTTTTTTCTTATCTCAAATTGAGGAATGTGCAATTTTCTAGCTAAAAGACTAAGAGATTTGTTTTCATTCATAATCAGTAGCCATCTATGCAAAATTACAATAGAGCTGAAAAGACTTCTAACCTACGCTACCAAAGAATTTTCCAAAGAATTGGTTCTTTCTGTGAAAAATGCCAGAATCTGAGTAGCGAGGCCGAGCCACTCCAACCCTTTACAGTTTCAGGAAGAAAGTGCTGCCATCTACAGGGAACATATGGAACCAACACATACAAAAAAGATGGAGTCTATTGTGGTTTAAAGTTGTAGCCTGCTTACACTTTTACACTCTTATATTCTACTTCTTTGCTGTCCAGTCAGTTGTCCACACTAGCCATGTGTGGTTACTAAGCACTTGAAATGGAGTTAGTGTGACTGAAGAATGAGGTGTTTTTTATTTCATTTAATTTTAATTAATTTCATTGATATAAAATTTAAAACTGACAGTTCAGTCATTGGAAAACTAAGTCTGTTTGTACCAACTTAAGTATATGAATCTACTTTTGAAACTGTCAATTTTAAGATACTTACACAGGATCAAGTCTTTCTGATGAAAAATTAGCATCTGAATTGATATGTGCTGTAAGTGAGAAATATACACAGAATTTCCACAATTAGTACAAATCAAAAAGGATGCAATCTATCTCATTAATAATTTTATATTGATGTTTAGAAACTGTGATATTTTGAATACACTGTATTAAATAAAATGTATTAAGATTAATTCATTGGTTTCTTTTTACTTTTCAATGTGGTTATTAGAGTTTTAAATGATACATGTGACTCATATTATAGTTCCACTGCATAGCACTGTTCTAATTGATTTAAAATCCAGAGAGAGAGAGAGAGAGAGAGAGAGAGAGAGAAGTAAATGTGTTCACTGTCTATAGACTTTTAGGAAGTGCTAAATGTTTTTAGGTCCTATCTGACCCCAAGGTTAAAAAAAAACAAGCATGTAGCAGACACTGACACTTGTATGAGTTAATGTAACACAACTTTTAGAGGAAAGGATTTAAGACCATCTACAATGATCATTGTTGTGACTGATAAATATCTAAAAATGGGAAAATTTTAATCTTGATGAATGTAACTACGTATCATCTCTATTATGGTTAATGAACTGGAGACAGGAAACACTCATTTCTGAAGAAATTCCAATGAGTTTGTCTCTGGTTCCATTTCTTCCAACATTTCCGCCATTCTCTCTCCAGACTCTGTATCTCCAGGGCTCTACCTCCAGCAACCTCCCTCTGCCCTTCATCCGCACAAGCGCAGCCCCTCCCTTTGTCTTTAGCTGCAGAAACGATCCTCTGCGTGATGAACGCATACTCCGTCACAGCTGACTTATTCCAAGGTACAAAAAATCCTTCCTCCCCTTTCCTTCTTTTCCATATCTCAATGTGAACATATTCTCCTGCTACTCAAAAAACAGGCTCATAATTCACATGGCAGGTACCAGGTGTTCAGCAGTCCTAGTTTACTTGGAATTGTCCCTGATCTAGTATTGAAAGTCCCACCCTGGGAAACCAGAATGGGTGGTCACCCTACTTGCCAATCTGACCTGCTGACAGCACAATAAGAGAGGCAAACGTCACAGTTAGTGCTTCTGCAACACTCTACTGCCTGTGTCTGCTTGCACACCACTAGCATCCTTCCCTGTACCCACAGGCTGCCTTTCTCCTTTCTGTCCCCTTAACTGACCTGACTTAACAGTATTCTTTCAGGCATCATTTCCTCCCCCGAATGCTTCACTCTCTCCTCCAGATGGAGTAAGTCCTGCTTAACCTTGTATTTTAATTCTCTATCCATTCCCCAGCCTCCCATCAGCTGTGAGCTCCTTGATGTAAGAACCCAAGCCATTCATTTTTGTATTCTCATCACAAGTTAGTTGAATTTGTGAATGAATAAAGATTGATGTGTCTTAGAAAGATACTTGAACTCCGGGGAATTTCACTGGCCTGCTTCCAGCCAATACACCTTCTTCTGCAGTAACAGCCACAACAACCTTATGTCTCTGCATTTCTCAGCTTTGGAAAATCTTTTTTTGTTCTTGGCTTCTCCAACACAGAGGATAACACCATATTGTTACTAACCCCTAAATGACGTCATTCCCACTCCCCACCACACTGAGTGATGGGGAGAAATACAGGTAAAATCAAGAACATATACACACACCGAAAAAAGCAACAGCAACAACAAAAGACCCTCACTTTCATTTTCTACACTGGCTAGTAATTTTTCCTTTTGGTATTGAAAGAGTTCAATATGTCTATTTCTTTCCATTGTAGGAGGAAAGTACTTCTGTCCATCCATCTGAAGAATGCTGCAAGGTGGAGAGAACTTATAGAAATAATGGAAGACATGTACCTAGACATTTCTACATATGTAGCAGTGACAAGTGATTCTCAGTGTGGTGGGTACTATGCAAAAGAATATCAGACACAGACTTACTTTTCCAAAAGCTACCAAGGAAATTATATAAATTTGTTTTATAAGTATTAAATAACACATAAGGAAATAAATTGCTTTTAGTAATGCAGAGAAATACTTAAACACACATTAAACATTTTAACATATTAATTTATATATATTTGTTACGCATTTTAACTTATTTATTTTTTATATTTAAAATAAAATGTATATATCTTTATACATAAATAACATATTTCAATATGTTCTAAGTGTTTACATTTTAAAATATATTTTAAAACACTAGGTTATTAATGGTCATTTTTGAGAGATAATTACCTGTATAATTCTCAAAACCCTATGAAATAGATTATATAATTATCCCCATTTTACAGAGAAACCTGTGGCACAGAGAAGTGGGGAAGCTTGTCCAAGGTCATAGAATTTATAAATAAAACAACTGGGATTTAAGAAGATTTATTACCCCTTGAAGGAGAAAGCAACACCCTGGAAGCACTACTCTAATCAGATAAATCAGCAAGCTAATTTATAAAATAATATGCAAAGTCCAAAGTACTATTTCAGCATGCACTGTGCTGTTTTGCTACAAGATATGCAGCACGTGCCCCAAAAGATGTTCCAAAAAAAGTATACACCTTAGTGAAGAAATACTTATTTCTCAGGGAATAAATTCTTCATGAAAGAATAGTATTTCTTTTTCATTTGAGTTAGACAATTTCTTCTATATGTTCATTAAAATTAACCTCCATTCTGTTTAAACTAAAGATCCTCAAAGTGTGGTCTCCAGATCAGCAGTACCAGCTTCACCTGGGAGTTTGACAGGGATGGGTATTATCGGGCCCCATCTTAGATCGACTGACTCAGAAACCCTAACAGTGGGGGCCAGAGATCAGTATTTTAACATGCCATTCAGGTGATTCTGGTACACACTTAAGTTTGAGAACCACTGATCTAATCCAATTCTTTCATTTACAGATAACTGAAATCCATATTGAAGTAATTTACTCAAGGTCACAAAGACTCATCATTGGAAGAGCTGGAAATAAAATACTACTAATAATAACTGGCATTTATTGAAGACTTATTACTCTAGGTGCTATTTTACATGGACCAATTCATGTAATCACTGCAACCACCCAAAAATGATGTGTTTGATTATGATACTGTTTTACAGATGAGGAAACCAGGGCCAAGGAATTGCTCAAAGTCACAGGGCTTCTCAAGAGCAGTTAAGCAGAAGAAGATAGATTTGAACATCTGTCTCTCCAGCCAGGAATGCAATGGAAATTCACTGCAGTACCTATGAATCTTATCCTAAGAAAGGAGAGTGGTGGGAGTTTAATTTCCTCTGCAAATGGTTTAGGAATATGAGTGAAAGACAAAATCTAAAGTGTATGCATAAGTATTCATTTCCATTCATGGTAGCTTTTACTACTTCAAAAATATACTCTGGGAGAATAACTTTCTTTTTTTAATTACATATTTAATATATACCAAAAATATATAAATTATACATAAGGATAAAAAGGAAAATTTAAATGAATATCTAAGTGATCACTACCCAGATATTGTTGATTGATGCTTTATATTTTCTTACCATCTATGTGTTAAGTAATTAGCTGTGAGAAAATAGTATGGGGCCAGATATCAAGAAATGTTTGAATCCCATTGGCCCAGCCACTGTTCCTCAGAATGGAACAGCATGTGAGTAGAGCTTATTGTGTACATACCTTCTAGAAATCAACACCCTTAACCATAAATCTATAAGCTACATAATGAAATGTAATAATATGCAAAATGAGTAATACATAAACATTTTACAATGGATTATACTGACGAGAACTCAATCACAAAAAAAAAAGATTTTGGATCTTTTAAGAGGTTATAAATTGAAGTTTAATGGATCTATTGATATTTTCTGAACATCTCATCATAATAACTGTGTCCACTAGTTTCTCTAGCACTTCTCAAAGATAGTTCCAAAAAGAGATTTCATTTCATTCTCACACTGTCTATGGGGCAGGCATGTGCAGACAGTTCACCGTCATGGAGGGTACAAAGGCAGGAAAAAGTTTCTGGGAGGCAGCAACTAGCTAGAATGACTCTAGGGGAACTTCTTGCAAGAGAATATTAGGGGGGAGCAGGCTAGAGAAATCATAAGAAACCTATCTTGGAATTCCACATTTACCATAATAGATCCATTAATATATCCATGTATCCACTGGTGTGTCAACATTGCTACTCTAAGATTTTTCTCTTAACAGAGATCCAAATAATCATCAAAATTTTTTTCACAACCCATATTTCTTCACGGAAAACATGTGACTTATAAACACCCTGGGACTATGAACATTTTTCTAAAGCAAGGAAAAAAAGATGCGTTCTAATTTACCACCCTTACTAATATCTGTACTCAAATCTACAGATGGCATAAAAAGTTATTTAGTTTGAGTTTTGGAGCAGTGTCACCAGTAAAATGCTAATTACATTGCACTTTAGTTGTTTTCCCTTTGTTTAAACCAATCTTGATATTCTAGCTACCTTCTCATAAACAGAGAAATTATTTCATTGGTTTCCTGCCATGAATAGACCCTACTCTCTTCAAAGTTGAAATAGTTTGCAACAACGACAACCAAAAAAAAAATGTCTTAATATTTCTGATTAAATGCTACAAGAGCATAGAACAGGTGGCTTTTTTGGTGATTTGTTTTGATATTCTGGTAATAATAATCATTTGGGTGTATTTCTAGCCGCCCACTCATTTTAGTAGTGATCTGTTCTACTGGTATACCCTCCACACACTGAGCAAGAAAAAATTAAATAGCAGAATCCCAGGTGCTGAAAACAAAGACCACATTGATTAGAGCAAAACAGAATGTAATCAGATATAATATTTTAGTAATAGCTGAAGGCTCTATGAAGGATCCCTCAACCTGGAATTTATTTCTTTCACTCCAAAGCCAGAGAAACAAAAATTACCATTGCCACAGGGCAGCTCAGAAGCAGATACTGCTGGGTAGACAGAAAGTGCTTAAGCACTGCACCCCCATAATTTACAAGAAACTGGACAAAAGTTGTAAAAAGAAATAGCTAGAATTATATGCCAGAGATTATACATTGAAGTCAGATCCTAAAGAAATTGCAAACAAATTGAATTTTGTCTGTGATTAGCAGAGTAGCCCATATAAAGAGAAAAACGTATCTGAGGTGAATGAAATCCAAAAGGAGATTGGTTGAAGACATGGGAGTTGGACCATTAAAAGAAGAAAACCAGATTTCAAACATAGCAGGCAATTATCCCTTAGCCACCAATCCCTAACGAAGGACTAGAATTAACACAAGGATCATGATGTTATCGAAGCTATATATTAATTGCACTTGGTTGTGTGTGTGTGTGTGTAACCACTTATTTATGTATTTATTTATAAAATCTTGACAAGTAGCATCTTGTAGAAGGGACATTTTTTACACTTAGAAAAACAACTCAATGGCATATTGGGTTGTTTGGGGGCTTTGTCATTTTGGGGATTTTTTTTGTTTGTTTTAGACTCAAGCAGGACAAGGAAGTAGAGAATAAAACAAAGTACGTGCCAAAATAGTCTGCATAAGACCAAAATGACAAAAACAATACTACAGAGGTTGGGAGTGCTCTCGAGATGGAAATAAGAAGACAGAAGAACTGAGAACACCAGGAATACTGAGGTCTGAGTCAGATGATGGATTTTTAAGAAGAGGTAGTCAATATTCTAGTTCCAGGTTTTTATTTGTTGTGTCTTTCTTCTACCATCGACTACAAGGTCTCATCTGGGTAGCCTTTTGTAGAAATCAAAGAAAAGAAGGAATTCCACCTCTGAATCCACTCACTATGGACCACGACGTGACCCACATGGAATTAATTCAGGAAGGAAGAGCTGAGAGCCGAAGATATCCCCGAAGAAACAAATCACCTGGGATGGAAAACCTGATCGTCACAAATCAAGGGTTGTGCCAACCTTCCCTAGATTTTATGTAGTCGGTGATCCCTGCTAACAGCGTGTTCACACATTTGCGTGTACTCTTCAGTTAAGGCATTGAGTAAACTGTACATAGTCTAATATGCAACAAAATTCAGACACATTTGATTATGCTTTTACTGAATTTATGACTTCCAACTTTTTCCACTTCTAATATAGAAAGCTCCCAGAAGGATTCTGATGTTTAGCGGACTGAACTTGCACTTTGCTAAGAATGACCCCTGAGCTAGGACTGTCCCTACTTGGGTATGTCACCTGATTTACAGCATCAAAAACATTTATATAGCAGAATCACAACTTTGTGCCTTTTTTTTTTGAAAATGAAAATGTGTCCCAAGATTCCCACTGTCCAGATATCAGACACCAGGTTCTGGAGGGCAAAGCTCTGTAACGTGGCAGGGCTGGGCATGCCAAGGAAACATTAACGCGACTTAAATTCCTTGGACATTTAAATACATTTCAAAGGAATCTGATGTATAAGTGTGGTTTTTAAGTATATTAGCAGAACCTTGTTGTCTCATGCAATGGAAATCACGTGAATATTTTGGTTTTATTTTCAGTTCTCTAGACCGTGTAGTAGGTCTTGATGAGTCTGGTTTTTTGTTTTGCTTTGTTCTGTTTTTGTTTGTTTGTTGGGTTACTCTAAAGTTCATGATAATTTTTATTTTTTCATATGATCAGAAAATACAGAAAGCCTACTTTGAGAAATGACTTCATGTTACTATTGCATCTTGAGAAATAACCTTCGGATTTAATGATGAGAATAGCTGAGAGATTAGGAGACACAGCTTTTGATACCCAACTCCACCAGCAAATCAGTGTATAAGACCTTGGGTGTGTCACTGCCTGTCTTCATTTTTCCTCATCTGCAAAATAAAGTTTGGAGTAGGATGTTCTCTAAGGTCCCCCCACCACCCTGAGCTCAAACAAGCTGTCCTTTTATGATTCTAAATGTATAATTTTTGTTGCTTCTGTTGAGTATTATGAAACAATTTATGAAGAACAAATCAGTTGAAAACCACTAAATAAATGCCTAAAAAAGAACCCATAAGTATATGTAAAGCTCCATTGATGAAAGGGGGCCCCTTGTGGCATCTGTAATAATGTAAGTAGTTTGTTTCTCAGCATCTATTTTGCTACCTCTATTTTAAAAAAACTATCCATGACTAACAAAATTGCACAAAAATTTCTGCTAAATTTCTATCAGGCAAGTGTCTCCAAAAAATGCTAAATAGCCAAGACATGAACCCACAAAGAATTCACATGGCATGAACACTGAGCTTCCAAACTCCCAGCGATTTTTGGAGATTTTACAAAGCTTTATATTCCTAAGGTTTTGTAAGCTACCTTATAGTTTATAAACTACGTTGTTTCTAAATACAAGGCAAGGTCAACACCACTCTCTATCTAGCCCTAGAAATGGCCTCTGTGCTTGGAAGCATACTTTAATAGGTTCCTCAAGGTCAGACCATTCATTGCCTTATTACAGGAAATGGATGAAGTCATTACTGGCTTGCC
>PVJL010005750.1:67070-103397 GCA_004026885.1 Lyroderma lyra
CTCTCTCTCTCTCTCTCTCTCTCTCTCTCCCTCTCTCTCTCTTTTGGTTGTGGCACCTGTTCTCAGAATCAAAGTTCTCATCTTAGTCATAGTTGGACACAAAGAAACACATGGGAGAAGACACAAATGAGTAAAGCATCCAAGTGAGAACTTCAACTTGAGGGGAAACAACAGCTTACTGCGTTCTTAGTAATAGCGACTCCACATGACGTCACTCTGTTAGAGAGCAATAATTCGAGTAGCAGCCCTGAGGGCAGGTCAAGGTTCTAGGCCAGCTCTGTTGCCATCTGCTCTGACAGTAACATGTGTCCTCCGAACTCTCAGGATCTTGCTTTCAACCAATTGGGGTGCAATGAAGGAAGATGAGAAGGAAGGCAAGAGACAAGAGAGATGGAAACTTTTAATATGTCCCTAAAAGCCTCTTTATAGAGATGAGTAATAAAAAGATCGAGGCCAGCAAACATATTCAGGCTTTCCACATTTTCTCTAAACTGTTATAAAACTGAGAGTCTTCTAAGGTCAGAGTTAAAGTAACACAGCCTTGTTTTTGTATTTTAAATGGTTTTTAATGGAATGTTAAAATAGCCTCAATACTAGGAAAAGGTACGCCCAAGAAGAGTTTTTATTTGACTCCAGAGAAGGTGCTGGGACCCACCAAGTAGGGAGGTTAGATCATTCTGGTGCAAACTCCCACCTTAATGCCAAGTAGGGTTGTCTGCAACTCCTCCCCCACCATACACATATGTTCCTTCTCATTCAATCAAGGAATGATATACGGAGAGATCATCCAACTTATTTTGACCAATCATAATTTATGGTTCTCAGTTCATTACAAAAAGCATTAACTGAATGCCTGCCATGTGCCAGCCACTATTCTAAGTATGAGGAATACAGCAATGGACAAACCAAAGAACACTGCTTCCACATAACTTCTATTCCAGTATAAGGAGACAGAAAAATAAGTAAGTAAAGTGCACAGTAGGTTGTGAGGTGATAGAGAGAACAAAGGAAGGAAGGGAGTGCAGTCTATGCAGAGAGGAGGGGCAAGATGGAGAGAGTTGCAATTTTCAATAGAACGGTCACGGAAGGCCTCACCCCAGGTGAAATTTGAAAGATAACCTCAAGAAAATGAAGGGGCAAGCTGTGTATTTGAGGAAAGAACAAATGTAAAAGTTGTGGATCAGAGGCATGTCCCATATATGCGAGGGGCAGGAAGGATGCTAGTGTGCCTGAAGCAGAAAGAGCAGAAACCAGCAGGAAGTTAAAGAGGTAAGAATGGGGTGGGGGGGGGGGAGAGATGTGGCTTTTACTGAGTGAAAGTGAAGTTGCTGGGAGGCTTTGAACAGAGCCATGACGTTATGTGACTTCCGTTTTAAAGGACAGAGCTGACTGCTGATGAGCAGGGAAGGCAGAACCAAGACAATCAGTTACAAGACTGATACAATACCCCAGGCAAGAAGTAGGGGTAGTGGGGACCAAGGCAAGGGGAATGGCAGAGGGAGGGAGTGCTGAAATTCCAGATATGCTTTCATCCTAAAGCCAAGAGGATACTCCAGTGTTTAGGTTGACAGTAGGGGTGAGAGGAGTTAGGCATTACTCCACAGTATTCAGCATGAGAGTTGGAAGGGAGCATCTACCATGAATCAGGATGGGACATGTTGCAAGATGAGTAGGCTTAGCGGGGAGATTAGGAATTTGTTTTCAGACATGTTAAGTTTGAGAAACCTCTTCCACATCCAAGTAGAGATGTCAGGCAGGCAGTTGGATGGACAAGTCTAGAGTTTAAGGAGAGAAAGAGTGATATACATGGTGTTTAAAGCCATAACACCAGATGTGACTGAGACAAAGGCAAGAAGTCCAAGGACAGGATCCTGGAAGCTCCACTTTTGAGAGATTGTAGAAATAAGGAGCAACCATCAAAAAACACTGAGAGTGAGTGGCCAATGAAGAATGAGGAAAACCAGGAGAGCGGGGTATGTTGGAAGTGAAGGGAAGTCTCAAGATGAAGGGAGTGATCAATTGGGTCAAATGTGGCTGACAAGTCAAATAAAATAAGGACTGATAGCTTACTTTGTGTTGGTCAATGATCCCAAGTAAGGTCAATGAGGATTCTCTGCTCCTGGAATGTGGCCACTTGCCTGAGCAAAAGAAATCAATCAAGTTTTTGGCCAAATAATTCAATCTCAAGCAGAAAAACCTTATCATCTTCAGTTGTCCTTTGTTTTATAAATATTACTTTAGAAGGAGAGTTTTATTTTCTTTCCAAAGACAGTCAAATTTAATAGTAACACTTCTAAGCTAACAACGAAATGTTTAATTTCACGTGAGGCACAGATAAGTTTTGCTTTCAAGACTTAGGGAATCATAGATGATACCCTTTGTTAATTAAAAATAAACTTTGTCCCTTTTCCAGATTATACATGGAAAGCAAAAATGTGTATTTCCATTGGCTATCTTGAATTTTTGTTTTCCGTTTTTTTCTCTCCTTCCTGCTAAATTCTGCAGGTTTTCTGTTTGTGTGAGCATCTCAAATGACTCCCTTTTCTCATCTCCTTGTAATGTCTGACTTTTCTCCAGTTCCTCACTCTGCACTATCGCAATCAGTTTGATCTTGAGCTTCATAAAATTCTACTTACTCCCCACAGCAGCAGGCCTAATGTCACTGACAGAACATGATGGTTTCTAAGTATTATACAAGCCAGCAAGAAGAAAGGCCAGCAAGGCCCAAGACAGAGAAGAGGAAAAGAAAAAAGCTAGAGGAGTGGGCTTAATTGACCGTGTGCTTCCATTATTGTCCACGAAAAAGCAAAAACAAAAACAAAATAAACAAACAAACAGGTTAAACCAGAAACTACAGGTAGAAATTTCATGTTGATAAAGTCCAAACTTTTACCTAAATAATTGCATATGTTTCATAAATAAACACTATGGCAATCTCTACACACTTAACCGATGATAGTGGTTGGGGACCAACCCATTAAAATTGAGTCAAGTAACCAATTTTACTAATAGCTTCCTATTTGCATCATTTTCCCAAACTGGTTTGTGTGTATAGAAATTGCCTAATTCTCAACAGTTGGCAGCACAAACCAAAATAGTGACAGTTTGTGGAATCTTCTTGCCCTGGTATCACAATCCCAACTTCAAAGCGCATCAACCATTGAAAGTGTCAAATAGTTTATGAGTATGTTAAAAAGCTGCAATTTTAATATCTCTGTTATTAATTATGCTGAATTTCAGAGTATTATCAGGAAATCAAACTTACTATATCCTCTGCATTAGATTTGTTTATTTTCGGTGTTCTTGGCACTTTCAAAGGAATTATGACTGAGATTAAAGGGAAGACACACCCTCCAGTTGCAATGAATTATTTTATTAGTAACTAGTAGCTCCAGAAATTGCTTAACTCAACAGCTGTCTTTATCCTACAACATCCTTTAAAAGAAAAAAGAAAAGCAGTAAAGCACAAGGAAGAAACACTGTCCAGAATGCTCAGACATATATGTTCTGAATGTAAACAAACATTTTCAAAAAAAGGGTATCAAATGTTCAAGAAAAAAAAATGCTGAGAATACTTTAAAAATAAGTACCCTGTGATGACAACAACATTTAATTAGCATACGGTAGTCCTTCCTATGATAGCGAATTGGACTCCTTAAAAAGAAATTGGGAATAGGGGATCAAGATGGAGGCGTGAGAGAAGATCATCCGAGCCTCTCCTGCAAAGTACAAAGGGAACAGCTGAAATCCAACAAGGGAATCCCGAAGTGACACGGTCCGGGCTCAGAGATCCACGCAGCGCCAGACAATGCCTGAAGATCCGAGAAAAGGACGCGAGCGGGAGAAAAGGGACGGAGCAGTGCAGGGACGGGGCCGCGAGACGCGACCTGGGGCTGGCAGCGGAGGGAGCAGAGTGGGGACCTGCAAACACCGGCCCAGGCGCAGCACCATCCCAGCAGGCTGCAGGCCGAGAGCCCGCCAGGTGGAGGCGTGGGCAGCCGAAGCCCCTGAGGCCGTGGGCGAACTAAAGCCCGAGCTGAGTGCACTGGGGCCCCAAATGGAGCAGCTCGCCCTAGACAGGTTAGGGCCAGAACAAAGGCGTCCTAAACTGCCCTGGGCAAAAACAGGGCCCCCGCCTGAACGCGGTGGTGCACCAGGACATGGAACCGGGAGCCAGAACATGGAGCCTTCGGAGCCACGCCACAACACAGCGCACTGGGAGCTGGGAGCAGAGAGGCACAGCAGTGCTGACTCAGCCACAGGGCACTCAGCCACAGGGCACTCAGCCACAGGGCAACCCTGGGCGGCTTGAAACTAAGAGCCAGCAATGGCGCAGCGTGCAAACTCTGACAAGTAGAAAACACAAACCTGAGCGAAGTGCGGGCGCAGGAGAAAAGAGAAAAGCGGAACCAAGTGTGTGTGCCCACTCCACTCAGGCTCCTCTGATGGAGGAACAGGCTTGTGTTAAGGCTCAGCCAGCACCCCGGAGAGAGTTCTCAGGACACATGGCAGTGATACTCAACACTGTACTCATCGCCAGGCACAAACTAAGGACACAGAGCCTGGCTGCTTCCCCTAATGCTCTCCCAAAGCCGGACCTCCCAACTCCACCCAGTGCCTGCTCTGCAAAGTGCAAACCGCCACAAACAAACCTGCACCTTTCCCAACAAACTCCGCTCATTAAGGGACACAGAGAAAAGGCACAAAAAACCAAAATTAAAAATGAAAGGGGAGAAATTACAACTGATATCACTCACAGAAATACAAAGGATCATACAAGAATATTATGAAGGAATATATGTCACCAATTTAACATCCTGAAAGAAATGGACAAGTTTCTAGAAACATAATCTACCTAGACTGAACCAAGAAGAACTGGATAATCTAAATAGACCAATGAAAAGCAAGGAAATTGAAACAATCATCCAAAACCTCCCCCAAAGGCAAGAGCTCAGGACCAGACAGGTCTCACCAACAAATTTTATCAGATATTCAAAGAATTAACACTTATCCTCCTCAAACTCTCAAAAAATTGAAGAAGAGGCAATACTTCCCAACTCATTCTATGAGGTCAATATTATCATAATACCAAAGCTTGGTAAGGATAACACAATAAAAGGAAACTACAGACTAATATCTCTGTTGAACACACATGCAAAAATCTTAAACAAAATACTAACAAATAGAATATAACAATGAATCATAAAGATTATACACCACAATCAAGTGGGATTCACCCCAGGGGCACAAGGATGGTTCAACATACAAAAATCAATCAATGTGATATACCACATAAATAAAATAAAAGATTAAAAACCATGTGATCATACCAGTTATTGCAAAAAAAAAAGTATTTGACAAGATACAACATCTATTTATGATCAAAACATTTAATAAAATGAGTACAGAAGGAAAGTACCTCAAGATAACAAAGCCCATATATGACAAATCCTCAGCTAATAACATACTGAATGGGGAAAACCTGAAGTCTTGTTCTCCTAAAATCAGAAACAAGGTCACGATGTCCCCTGTTGACACTGGTATTCAATATAGTACTAGAAATTCTAACCAGAGCAATCAGGCAAGAGAACTAAAAGGCACCCAAATTGAGAGAGAAGTTAAACTGCAACTTTTTGCAGATTACATGATCCTTTATATACAAAATTCTAAAGACTCCACCAGGAAATTATTAGAAACACTAAATAAATACAGTAAAGTTGCAGAATACAAAATCAATGTGCAAAAAGCAATTGCATTTTTATATACCAATAAAACTTCAGAAAAAGAATTGAGAAAATACGATCTTTTGCAACTGCAAACAAAAGGACAAAATACCTAGGAATAAACTTAACAAAGAATGTGAAGGACTTATACACTGAAAACTATGACACTATTAAAAGAAATTGAAGAAGACACAAAGAAATGGAAAGATATTTCGTCTTCATGGATTGGAAGTCTCAACATATTATAGAATATTAACCAGAGCAATATACAGCAATATAATTTCCATCAAATCCCACATTCTTTCAAGAAATAAAAGAATCATCAGATTCGTATGAAACCACAAAAGATTCCAAATCACCACAGCAATCCTACATAAAAAGAATAATGCTCGAGGCACCATGTTCCCCAATTTCAAAGCATCAATAATCAAGACAGCTTGGTATTGGCAGAAAAACAGACACACAGACCAATGGAACAGAATTGAAAACCTAGAAATAAACACATGAATATATGGACAGGTAATTTTTGACAAAAGAACAACAAATATGCAATGGGGGAAAGAAAGCCTCTTCAGTAAATGGTGCTGGGAAAATTGGAAAACCACATGCAAAAGAATGAATCTGAACTGTGAAATTGTCACTATATACCCAAATTAACTCAAAATGTATTAAAAACTTCCACATAAGACTTGAAATAATAAGACAAGGGAAGTAAAAGCAAAACTAAAGGAATGGGACTGTATCAAACTAAAAAGCTTCTGCATAGCAAAAGAAACCATCAACAAGGCAAAGAGACAATTGACTGAACGGGAGACAATATTTGCAAATAACACCTCTGATAAGGGGCTAATATCTAAAATACATAAAGAACTCATACAACTCAACAACAACAAAAAACAAACAAATAGTCCAATTAAAAAATGGGCAGAAGACCTGAACAGAAACTTTTCCCATGAAGACATACAAATGGCCAACAGATACATGAAAAAAATGCTCCATTTCACTACCTATTCAGGAAATGCAAATCAAAACCACAATGAGATACCACCTCACACCTGTGAGAATGGCTGTTATCAACAAGACAAGGAATAACACGTGCTGGAGGGGATGTGGAGAAAAAGGAACTCTGGTACACTGCTGGTGGGGGTGCAAACTGGTACAACAATTATGGAGGAGAGTATGGAGGTTCCTCAAAAAAGAATAGAGTTTCCATATAACCTGGCAATCCCCCTTCTGAATATCTACCCAAAAAAAAAACTTAAAAACCTCAACCCACAAAGACTTATGTACACCAGGGTTCACTGCAGTGCTGTTCTTGGTGGCCAAGACATGGAAACAGCGTGAGTGCCCCTCAATAGATGACTGGACAAAGAAGCTGTGGTACACATACACGATGGACTATTACTCAGCTATAAGAAAAGATGAAATATTGCCATTTATGACAACATGGGTGGACTTTGAGATCATCATGCTAAGCAAAATAAGCCAGTCAGAAAAAACAAGAACCATATGACCTTGCTCATATGTGGAACATAAAACTGAAAGCAACAAACAAAAACTCATGGACACAGTCAATAGACTAACAATTACCCGAGGGCAAGCGGGGGTGTAGGGGCGGGTAAGAGGGAGGGGGACTTAAATACATGGTGATAGAAAAAGATCTAACTCTGAGTGGTGACTACAGATTGCAGCACAAGGATCAGGTATTGTAGAACTGTACCTGAAACCTATGTAATTTTTACTAACTAATGTCACCACAATAAATTTAACAATAAAGAAAAAGAAGTTGAAATTTTTTTTCCTTTCTGTCTTTGCAATTTGCAACTGCTGTTTTTATTGTCCTGGTGAAAAAAAGTTTTGCAGAAAATCATGGCACGTTACACAGGGAACCTGTGGCAAACTTATAAATTTCTAAGGAAACCACAGCAGTGTTAATGTGAAATTCAAAATTTGGAAGTAAACTGTGAGAAAACGATATTTTAAAATAATAGAGTTTTTTAAACTCCTACTGCAGATTTCTCTCTATATTCTAAATCGATATTAACAATACATTGCAGAGTGCTACCATTTACTAGTGCTAAGTTTTCTTTATTCTACCAGAGTGTAAGATTTTTGTTATTTGAAAAAGAAAACTACATTAAGATCCAGTCTCCAAAGAGGCTGGATTCCTAGTAACTTGCAGGCGCATAGTACTTTACTGCTAATTGGACGTAGCAGCTTTAGCAAATCTAGTAGCTGCTAAAAGCTCCTGTCGCTGTAGGATTGTCTCACCCGCACGCAGGGCACACGTCACTGCCCACCTCTCTTCTCCCAAAGCGCAGAGCCGCGAAATCCGCCCACCAATGTGGGGGGCCAACTCCCTCTCTTAAATGCACGGACAGAAATCTTAAAGGGCCTCCTAGAGGTCACTGCAAAAAAAAAAAGGTGGGCCTCTTCATGCATATTCAATACTCTCATTAAAATGTGATTTCAGTGCAGAATCTCCCTGTTATAATATGTTGTTTCAAGCCCCATAGCGTGTCAAGAGGGCCACAAAATGAATTGCTATTAGCACATTCTCAATTATCTTCTCTCCAGGGTGCCACACCACCTGGCTGATGGACCGCGGTTTGGGAAAGGATTGTGACGCATCTTAAAGCCGTGTCTCTGACCATCATTTGTGTTTATGTAGGACGTCTGTCCTGAGAAAATTAAAAATACGTTAAGTTGGATCACATTTTACCAGGTAAGGGACACTTACCTGGTACATTTCCTGGTTTGAATATTAACTCTTTCCTACATTTACAGCTTCTGTACGTTCTGCCAACGCTCTCCAACAACAATTTCATAAAATACTCGAGGTCTGATAAAAACCGTCCTGTGTGCACCACTGGTCCCATTCATAATCCAAAACTCTCTGTGTCTCATGGTCTGCATTGCACATATTCCATGGAGTAGGCTGGGTTATCATTGAGAACAAGTGAAGAGAAGGAAATCCAGAAAGGGTGACTTTAAAAATAATCTAACTCTCGAGGAAAGGATTTCCTGGCTGAACGATTAGGGACCAAGTATATTGAAATATTACCCAAGTCAGTAAGTTCTCCCTCTTACCTCGTAGCTGGGGCCCCATAGATCATGACCCAAAGGAAACCCAGTTGAGATCCTTTCCCTAAAAAAGCTAATATTACCTGTTTCCAGCAAACTTGTCCGGGGTCATGTGGCAAAGTCAGTGTCAATCAAAGATTGAGCCTACTAATGCTGACACCTAGCAGATTACCGTGCTTCCTTAAAGATCTCAATTGTCCATCAAACGTTATTGTAAGTGTCTGAGGACTGGTGATAAGACCACTGTACACGAATAGACTGCAGTTCCTCAAGATTGCCTGTTCTTCCTGCATTTCATATAAAAGAAATTTTTTTCTCCACTTGGATTAGTTTCCCAGGTTTCTCCTTAAATAAATCTTGGGCTCCTGGAACAAAGTTTTTAGAAGCAGGATAAACAGTCTGAACTCTGATCTTTGGCTTCCAGTTGAGAGAATGTGGTTTTCTTTTAATCTTCATCATAAGCTTAGAGCTGATTTCCAGAACAAAGCTAACCTGCTTGGCAAGGACTTCACAAGCTCCATAGATTCATAAATTTCACATTTGATGCCAAAATTAAAAACCTGTCTGAAAGAGTCTTGTTTTAGGGTTAGCACTGCAAAAAAAAAAAAAAAAAAAGAGAGAGAGAGAGAGACTTTGACTTCTAGGAAATCAGAGGATTGTTTCTCACTCTAAAGGAAAACCACTTCGGAAAGCTTGGTAAAGTTGCACTGGTCATTTAAAGTTTTTCCACTGGGAACCTTTGTCAGACACATTCCCCTGCAGGTGCTAAAAGAAATCTACAAACTATCCCTTTACAACACTGAGAAGTAGGGCAGTCCCACCCAGAAGACCAAAGGTCCCTTGCTCATCAGTGTTATTAGAAAACATTGACCCAAACCTGGAAAGGACGAGGAGAGAACAAACCAAACAGCATGTCGCCTCCCTGCCCAGTGTCCCACTTAAATATACTCTACAACATATCAGCCACCAACTTTCCATCCAAGTCCAAACTGCCGCTGCTCAGAACTATTGAACAGCGTGGGTTATCAGGAACTGCTACATGGGTAACTTCTGCTTCCTGGAAAACTTTTGCTACGGGAAAAAAATATGCTCTGAAATGCACATAAAGTAAATATTAATTCCTAATGAATATGTAGATGTAAAGAACCATGGGTGTGTTTCTCATGGAGAGTTCTGATGATATAAAGTCCATGACTCTACATTTTTAAAAGTAAGGCATGAAGAAATACGCCAGAAGTAGGTATTAGTTGACATAACACAACATCACTCACACGTATCTTATGGGTCTTGCCTTGGTGACACCAGTTTACGCTCATCTCCCCCTCTCTCTTTCCCATTCTACTTAAGCACCCATGCCAGGAAAGCACCATTTTGCACAAATCCTAGTCCATTCCAGATATCACAGGATCGGGTGAATCCTAGTTCTTCACCTTAAGATTTTATACAGAGCGATCCTGTTCACTAACGGCTGAGGTCTAGTGACCTGTTTCTCAGTGAGACTGTTAGCTCTGTGTTCACGGGGAACTTGTCAAAGGATTTTGAGAAGCGATGCGTACAACTTCCACGTCTCTTGCCTAAAAAGAAATGCCTTACTCTCCACGTCCATTCTTTACTTTTTCAAAACAAGCCTTTTTTGTCTCTTCCCAAAAGCCATCCATCTCCCAAGTGTCTTGGGGACTTTGTTTCCAGTAGCTTAGCCTGTGGCCTAAGAACATGTACAGCTTATTGTACGTGCCTCTATTTCAGGTCCATTGAGCTTATTAGTTTATACGTGTGTCTTACTTACTAGCTATATATAACTTGTGAGAAATATTGTTTATTATTTATCTTTCCTTTCTCTGGCACTTAAGGTTCTGCCTGGCATATAGTAGGTGCTGAATTAATGCTGGGTGAACAAATAAATGGACCAATAAACTTCTGCATTTAGCTTGTGGTTATACTAATTATCAAGGCAAATTTACAGCCACTCTTTATGTCTAAATTTATTTCAGGAATTTGAAAGCTTCAACCATATTATCCAGAGTTCAATATGTTTGAAAAATTGAACTTCAGGTTTTATAATACCATAGATTTGATTAACTCCTTATAGATCTAATTCACTTTCACTCACCTCTTTTTCACCTATCACACTGCTGAGCTGAGAAGGCCCAGTCACATACAGTGTTACGTCAGGGAGGCTGTGGGCCCGCAGGCACTTGCATTCCTTATTGCTGAGAGCATAAAGCAGTTTGATTTTTTTTTCCTTTTCCTATGACTGCCGTCACCAGTGTACGCAATGACAATTGCACAAGGTTGTTCCCAGGAACATTACTTGTAATCCAACCATAATGGAAACAAGCAAAAGCCCTTCAATGGAAAAACTATTTATATGAATTACGGTGTGTCCTCACAAAGGAATACTCTGCTGAGTATTATTATTAAGTGAGAAAGAATAATACAAAAGAGTATACTCCTAGATGTATTTTTAATTTTATAGCTAAGTATAGTATGTGCATAGACCATGTTGGAGGATTACAGAAAAAATTCTAAATCTGTGAGGCGGTCTGGGCCTGCACAGAGCTTTCTATACTCTTCAGATTGTACTTTTATTCTGTATGCTAACTTTACCAATTAAAATACAGTTTTCACACTTCAACCCATTGTGATGGCTAAAATTTAAAAAACAAATAGCAAGTGTTGGCACACAGAGAAACTGAAACCTTCTTACGTTGCTGGTAGGAACGTAAAATTGTGCATCCAAATGCTCATCACAGAGTTACCATATGACTCAACAATTCTATTGCTCGGGACACACGCAAGGTAGGCACCAAAAGGAGATGTCTGCACAAACACCTGTACACAAATGGTCATGGTAGCATTATTTATAGCTCAAAAATGGAAACCCGAATGTCCATCAAGTGATGAATGGAAAAACAAAGTGTGCTTTATCCACACAATGGACTATTATTTGGGCATAAAAAGAATTACGTACTGATACATACAAGTTAGATGACCCTTGAAAATATTATGCTAAGTGAAACAAGCCAAACACACAAGACCAGACATTGTATTGTTTCACTTACATAAAATGTCCAGAATGGGACTCTATAGAGACAGAAAAGTTGAGAATGTTCTAAAATTAGATTGCATTCATGGTTGCATAACTCTGTGGATATATTAAAAACCTCTGAGCTGTACACTTAAAATGTCATGTTATGTGAAATGTATCTCAGTAAAGCTGTAAAAATGTTTTAAATGTACTATCACATACCTTATTTCATTCATTCTTTACCCATCCTGAGAAACGATGGCTGTGAAGAGCAAATGAGGTAACATATATGACAAAAAACAGAAAAGAAAAACCGTAAAAACTTTAAAATTAAAGGAAGTTTATAGTCATGAATATATCTGGGAATTCACCTCTCAGAAATATTTCTGTAGTAAAAGAAAAAACTTACTAGGGGTTTGCCTCCCACAGCCCATCTGCCTCTTCAATGATTCATTCATTAAAGACTCGTACCGTCACCCAGAATACGTTTGTGATTTGCTCACTGAATCGCCTGGTGTTCCCTGTGCATTCACAATCTAAGAGCCTTTGGGATACAAAATGTTCCATCCACCATTCTTTCCATTTATGTTCTACTAATTGATTAAAAGGAAAGGGGATTTTAGGCATTTGGTTAGTACACATTTTAAAACCATTCAGTAAAAAGAAAAATCTATTTGTTGCAAATGACAACATGGATGCCTGGAATAATACAAGGAATGTGGCATAACCTAAGAATTCATGGCTGATGCAAAAAACCCATAACAAATTCTTACATAGCACTTCTTCCATGCAAGACGTTGTTCTAGGAAATTACATATATTAATAGTTTATTTAAATGCCCCAGTAACCTGTTATTAACTGTAGTTTACAGATAAGGATCAGAGGCTCTAACTAGCTTGTCCAGTGTCACACAGCCAGTAAGGGGCAGAGACTGGACTGGCACCAGACACTCTGTCTCCAGAACCCCTGCTCTTGACCAATGTCTGACATGTGAAAGAGCTGCAATGTGGTATTATGTGTTTTCTAAAAACAATTTTACTCAAAGTAAAATTTAAAATCAAATTCATACAGTCACCCTAATTTGTACCTTTCACCACCTTAGTTTTTAACCAGATTTGTTCATGTTGCACATAGCACTTCAGTTTCAATTACCATATCGAAGTAAAGAGAGTCACGTTATCTGTTTGCTGGAGGGCTTCCATGAGTATCACTTCTCTGTATTTTGATGGGGAAAAAAAACTTGAAGTCTTGAAAAGTTTAACTTTTGTGTCAAAATACATAGGGTTTGTTATAAAACACAAAAACAATCATGAACCATATAAGAAGGCAAAAGAAACATATTATAGTTGGTACAAGAACAATTTGAAACAATTGTCTTCTTCATGGGCTATGATATAAACCTCACAAATTTAAAAAGAAAAAAAAAAAACACTTAAATCAATCAAATAGTGGGACTACACACTTCTCAAAAGAAAAATAGGAGTGAATGAACTCATCGTTCCCTTTTCATTGAGATGATATATTTTTCCCTCAATTAAATAATGTTTTTGGAGGAATAGGTAACTAGCCACCAGCCTACCAGTGGCAACAGTGATCGAGCCACTTAGACTTTCAGGTCCACAAGTTTGATTAACTTGAGCACTTGCACATATTTTGCAATTGGAATTCACGCAGTAATTTGTTCACAGTTATCCTAATGGAATCTGTCCCAAAAAGAAGCATAATATCGAGCTAGAAATATCTAGAAAATGAGGAAAAGACTGAATCTAGACAGAGGAGTCAGTAGCAAAGACTTATTGATTATGTTACTAGTGAACCCAGAGGATGCAGAGGAAAATAAAATGCCCTTATTTTAATTATCCACACAGCTGGTGACAAAAGTTCAACCTAAAGAAATAGAAAGTCATTTTCTTTGATGTTCAGCTTGGTATACGTAATCCTCACAAATGTACAAAGATGAGAAAGTGTGGTTTAATACTTCCCTACCTGGAACATGACTTGTAAAGGTATGAAGGTACCGGAAGTACACAGGTGATACTACAGACAAGAGCTCGTTAGGGAAGATCAGCTGAAACATTAATGACTCCCCGTAGCGCTGTGGGAGGGATCGTAAAATGGTGCAACTGCTATGGGAAACGTTGCGACAGTTCTTCGAAAAAAATGTTTTTTTAATTTAAAGAGAAATAAATAATAGAACTAAATTAAAACAGAACTGTGATATGATCCAGCAATTACACTTCTGGGTGTATATCCAAAAGAATCAAAAGCAGGGTCTCACAGAGATATTTGCACAACAGTGACCCAGTTCGATGTCACTATTCACAAATGTCCATTGACAGATGAATGGAGCATTTCTGTACCATTCCATTATCATCTTGTCTCCATTTCTGTATTTCTAACTGTGCGAGGACTGAAGGAAAGGAATAAGAACTTATATTTCGTTGTATGTATACACCTAGCACATTGATTTATTTGTTTATTCACTCAAAAATATTGGTTGAATATCTACTGTATTCCTCCGCCCCATTCTAGGTATAATGACCACCAGTGTACAAAATACACACTTTTACTAAATAAATGACTGGTGTACTTGATCATAATGATCCTATTAAACTTAATTTAACACAAAACAGCAAACATTTCACTAGCACTTACTATATAGCAGGAATGGTTCTAAGCATCAGTATTATCATTTCCAAGTTGCAAATGAAAACAACTGAGGCACAGAGAGAGTAAGCAACTTGCCCAAGGTTACACAGTTGGGGACTGAGAAGGACAAAATACAAACAGCAGCAGGCTGATGGCAGAGTCGGTGCCCGTAACCTTCTGTCATCCTGGCTCTGGGACGCTGAGGGGAAATGACACTAATAGCACCTTGGACTTCTGTGTGAGCTCACAGGTTGGCAGCGCAAAGCAGTAAGTGCTGCAACAGCGACGTGAGCGCAGGGGCGCTGAGGAGGATTCCATGAATTTTATTTTTTAAACGTGAAAGTTGTGTCGTGAGAAATATTCCAGGTAAGCCTTCAGAAAGGGGCCAAGAGGAGAAAGGACAGGGAAGAGAGGGAGGAGGGGGTTGTGTTACTGGAGCGATGACCACGGCGCCGAGGACAGAGAATTGACATCGCTGTGCCCCCTTGGGCAGCACGCGCACCCCAATCCGAACGATACAGAGAGGGCGAGCACAGCTCCTGCGCCAGGATGACACGCAAATTCGTGAGCTGGTCCCTATTTTTCAATAGTTTAGTGGTTACCTGGGGGCCACAGGAAGGGGTTGGGAGAGGAGGGAGGGGGAGCCAAATGCCTGGTGATGGAAAGAGAGCTGACTCTGGGCGGTGAGCACACAATGCAACACACAGCCGATGCGCTGGAGAACTGTACACCTGGAACCTATGTAATTCTTGTTAACCAATGTCACCCCAATAAATCTAACAATAAAAAAAATAAAATAAATTTTAAATCGACATTGTTATGGATTGCTAGGGAACAGCAGTGAGTGGCAGACACAGCCCTCGTGTCCCCATCAGAAATGGAGCAATTTCCTCCCTGTGAAGTAGCCTGGCTAGCCAGGAGGCAGACACAGCCCCAAGCAGGCTGACAGCCGGGTGTCACAGCAAGTACTCGCAGAGTGGAGGAGAGGCCGCTACGGAAGCGCCAGTGATCTTTCAGTCACACACACCCTCCTGCAGAACAGAGCATCAGCCCAGTCACCTTTAAAGAAAAGCCTCGGGCTTAAGGAGAAGAGCTAGAAATGCTGGACAAAGGACTAAAAAGAGAAATCTTCAGAGCGAACCAAATTCTGCACTATTGGGCACCAGATTGACAGAACGAGTAACACAGATGTAGACATGCATGTGTCAGAAGTTCCGGTAAATATTTTTGCTTAGTTTAAAAACAGAGAGCAAAATATAGATTAAAAAAATAGCTAAGAAAACTACAAGAAAATATGAAAATATGGAGAATCAGAAAAAAGTTCAAGACAGACGTGAAGTCCCAGGTGACGGCTTTTAGAGGTGAGAGCCCATTTTGTCAGCTACAAGATAGGGCAGGGGACAAAGGGCCTGGGACAGAACTCAGAAACACAAGCTGTTCATAAGTACAGTAGACTCTCAGTCAACCAGAACTCAAGCATCCAGCACCCCCAAGCAACCAGCTCCCATGTTTTTTGCAGGTTGCTTGATAGTTTTGCCAGATGCTTGAGAGTGGTGGGTACATTTATCCGGTATCCACCAATCCCCCTGGGTGCCAGTTAACTGAGGCTCTACTATAGCAGAAAATGGGAAGATCTTCGGAGAACATTTATCTCAACATATATAGGGGAATGCTGGTGGGAATATAGCTCTAAATCTCAAGTGACCTGTTGAACCTTCAGTGACAGAACAAGCAAAGACAGCGTCCAGCTCCACGTGTGAAGGAGTGGATGGCTAAGGGACCAAAAGAGATCGAGGGTAGGATGAAGGGAAAGAAGGAGAATGGAATAGCAGAGACGGCAAATGCAGACCACGGAGCAGATGATTGTGGGCAGATTGCTAAGAGGTGAAACTGAACTGTAAGAAGGAAAGGACTTCTGCTGGAATAAAATTGAAGCATGCTCCTACACATTTATACAGAAGGTCAAAATCAACTCAGAACCTGGAAAACGAGGTGAAATAAAATGCTTTCATCTATAGCATGGCACTTTGAAAATAGGATCCAAGCGTTTGGGGTTATAGTTTGTGAGGACGTATCGTCATGGGAGAGTCAAGGGGAGGGGCCTAGAGAAGGACGCATACTAGAGGTGCAATACACACAGCACTCTGAAGATCTCTGTAACCCCAACTCTGCTGACAACAGCTGTTTTCCACGTTGTTTGGCAATATGCAGTCAGAACTGAACTTGGAATCACTTCATGTTCATGAGAAGAAAGAAAGACCGTCTACATAGAAGATAAACTGAAGATACCTGGTGCTAATAAAATTCCTCTAGAAAGAAAGCCGCACCATGGTTTTATACCTTTATCTTGAGTATCTGGAACAATAAATAAAATCTGATTGGCCTCAAGGTATAACAGTTACCAACAGCCACTATGTTTATGTGACAATTATATGCTAGGGAATTTGCTACGTGCTTGTTATGCCTCAGTTCGTTTAGCCCTCACAGCAACTCTATGAGAGAGGTACTAGTATTACTACTCCTATTTTTTAAAGGTTAAATCTAACAATTACCAAGATTAAGAAGCTTGACCCTGAATCACTTAGAGGGCAAGCCAAGACAGCCCTACTCAGCGAAACCTCATCATATGAATATGATAAACCATGAAATATTAGAAAGAGCTCAGGAAAGAGACATCTTTACTCATTACCCATATTCCATGATTTGAAAATGGCAGCAAGCGTCCTGCTGCCTTCAGACCCTAGGAAATACCTGCTGGGTGCTGAAGCAGTACTGGTATTTCAAGCTAACAGAGGTAGGGATGAAGGTAAACAAGGTTTCAACATTGTCCCAATTCCTTTTTTAATGGACATTTAGGCATCAACAGCTTCCAAGTCAATATAAGTTAATCAGTTCTTTCATCTTGATCAACTCCAATACAAAATCAATCCCACTTCGACCACAGACATGGGATTTCAGCTTATGCCCATTAAAAATTACTTTATAAGTGAGGTGTTTATAAAATGGAACTAATCCATAAGAGATGAAAATCTTCCAACTATAAGTTCTCATGGACTCATTCTTCCCTATAATTTTGTTTCTATGGTATTTGTGAAACTGGAGGACTATCATTTGGAAAGTAGTTTTAAAAAACAAATTCTGACAAAATATTTTATTCATAACAACTGATTCTCACATCCTTTTGATGGCTACTATAAAAAACATTTATTAATTGTTGGCAAGGTTGTAGGGAAATTGAAACCCTAGACGTGCTTGGTGGGATGGCGAAATAGTACAACTGCTATGGAAAACAATTCCTCAAAAAATTAAAAATGGAACCACTGTTTTGAACTAGTAATCCCATTTTGGGTATATATCCAACAGAATTGAAAACAGGGTCTCAAGGAGATATTTGCACATCCTTGTTCATAAGAGCACTATTCACAACAGCCAAATATGGAAGCAACTCAAATACCCACCAACAGGTGAATGGATCAACAAAATGGGGCACATACAGACAAAAGGAAGGAAATGCTGTCACATGCTACACATGGATGAATCTAGAAGGCATTGTGCTAAGTAAAATAAACCAATAACGAAATCACAAATATTGTATAATGCCACTTACATAAAGTATCCAAAGTAGTCAAATTTATATTAAGATAAACAAAAAGTAAAATAGTGGTTGTCAGGGGTTGGGTGGAGGGAGAAATGATGAGTCATTGTTTAATGAGTATAGATTTTCAGTATTGTGAGAAAGAAAAGTCCTGGAGATGTGTCATACAACAATGTAAACTTAAAACAAGTGAAATGTACCTTTAAAAATGAATAAGATGAAAAAACACACACGTTACCATAAGGTAGTACTACTTTCATGTGATTTGGGGATTATTTTCTTTGCAACATTATTTTACAGATTTTAAATAATACACCTAAAATATGGATTGCTTAAGGAGAATTTAAAAAGAATAAACTACTTTAAAATCAGTTGAATGACTGTATGTAGAAGAGAAAAAAGGATCTCTTCTGCATTTATTTGGAAGCCAAAACTGGACAGAAGATACAAGGATGTATGCTAAAACTTTCTTTAGTAAAGGGCTGTATAAGAATCAGAGCTGACCAATGGAATGGGTTTTGTTAGCTGCTGCGCCCTGGTCACTGGTTCATTTAAGCAAAGGAAGACCTGTATCTAACAGGGTTGCTACAAGAGCTATTGCACTGACTGGAAATTTTTCCTCCATTAACTCTAAGGTCTTCCGAGTCCAAACTTCATGAGTCTATGTCAAAAGAATCCAAGTAAACAAAGAGACAACTGTGGCCTTCTAACACCCAGAAAACTCATTTACAAACCAAACCAAAATAATCGACAGATTTGGTTACATAAAAAGACTTCTCTATATCCATACCAAAACCAAAACAAAACCAAAACAAAACCCTACCACCACAAAACAGAATTGAAAGGCCAACAGTGAAATGTGAAATAAAATTTGTATTATCTAATACAAAAGGCGTGGTAATCTTATTACGCAACAAAATTTTACACACCATCAGCAAGAACAAAATAAATTAAAACCACAATTTAAAAGGCTCAGAAAACAATGATAGGCAGTTACAAAAGAGGAAATGCCCATAATCAATAACCAAATATTGGTATTTGCAACCATTTCCTTAAATGCAATAAATACCTGGTATGTAGACATTAAAATGGTAGCTCTTTGTTTATTGATATGGAATAATCTCCAAGATATTTTGTTAAGTGAAAAAAATAAGGGGCAAAAACTATGTAGAGTACGCTTCTGTTTGTGTGGGAAAAATAAGCACACACTCACATACACACACATTTACTTGTATGCATTTTTGCTGGTATTTCTATGATTATTTTAGAAAGGCTTCTCAAGAAATTAACAACAGTGGTTGCTTCCTTGAGAGAGTTACTGGGAAGCAGGTGTCGGAGGTACATCAACTTCTCACTGTATAATATTTTGTTTCTTTAACATTTTGAACCATGTATATGCATGCTTATTCAAGGAATAAATAAATAATTTTTTGTTAATTTTTGTACTTCTCACAAATCAAAAAATGCACATTGAAATGAGAATCTATTTCTTTCTTTCTCTTTTATTTTTTTCCTATTAAATGAAAAGAACAGAAAGACTACTAACCCAGAGGCACCCAGTATCCAGGTAAATAGACACTCTGGTTCTCTGCTAGCGTTCAGGTAACCTGAGATGACCTTTCTGGGGGATGATGGAAAGTTAAAAAGGGGACTTAAAATGGTCATATCCTTTGCTTTAGCCAAAATCACTCAGAAGTGATTCTAGGAATTTATCCTAAGGAAATAACCAATGTGTCTAAAACTAATGTGCAATGACATTTATTGCAGATTTGGAAATAACATAGATGTCTTTTGACAAGAAATGTAATGATGTACTTCACTACAGTGGAGCGTTATGGAGCTAAAAACTCATGGTGAAGAAGAATGAACTTGGACATGGGAAAGGGCAAAAGGAGGAAGGGAAGGTTACAAAACAGTATGTGCAAATAAACCACCATTTTTGTTTTAAGTTTATATGCACATAAAAAGTCAGAAAGTACATGTGGCTAAGTTTTCATTGAGATATAATTGACATATAACATTGTGTAAGTTGAATGTGTACAAGGGGGTGGTTCCATACACATGTGTATAGTTAAGTTTTCATTGTTTCCTTTTAACAGGTATCTTTGAATGGTGGGGAAATGCTATTGAAGTTCTCTGCATTAAACGCAGTTCAGTTGTGAGGAGGACGTGCTCAGAAGCCCGACTTCCGGGATTCAAATGCCTCCACTACGACTTGCTGCATGGAGACGTGGTGCAAGTTAAATAACCTCTCTGGGCCTTGGTTACTGAGCTTCATCTTCTCGTCTGAAAGGTGGTGATTATAATAGTTGCTACTTGCAAAAGGTAATTGTGAACTCACTGGGTTAATAGAAGCACACGGCTGAGAACAGTACCAGGAACACAGCATTTATTATTGCTGTTGGTACTTTTAGAATTGGGGGAAAATATTGCAAAAACTCAGGTTTGTGCTCTCTTGTACAATACATTTCAACTTTTATTTTATTACATGTTGCTAAGAATAAAAAAGCAAATGTTTAAGATTTAGGGAACAATACATGAAAAAATTATTAAGCAGAAAATTCTTATAGTGAAATGGACTATTATTAATTTGGCCGTCCACATTAAAAAAGTTCAAAGAGCTTTTTTATCATTTATAGCCTTGTGCAAAATCAAACAAACAGATAAAAAACTACCTCCCCACAAAGGCAAGATTTCTGCAATGTTATCTCCTAGGAGAAGACCATTGTATTTGGACATTTGATCAAAGAATCAGAAGCAAGATATATTGTACTATAATCAATTGGTAGAAGAGCAGGCCTAACCAAAAAATGCTCTGGAGATATTCTGGGAGTGACAAGAAGCAGCACAAAACTTTTATTAACCTGTGGGAGACTGGTGATCAGGATGATCCTACTTAAATGAGAAATCTGTTGCTAGGATTCCAAAGCCTGAACGACCTGCTGGACAACAGGGGACTGATGAAATAACCTTGGCAAAAAGAATTGGAGACCATGAGGATCACAACAGCACATTTTGCTTCCAGAACTATAAAAAGCAACAACAACAACAACAACAACAACAAAAACCAAACCACCTGTAGATATTAGAGCACTTCTATTAGCTATCACTTATCTCCAAAATAACACAACCATGAAAGATAGGGTTCTTTTTTACTGAATGGTCAAAAGATAGCGTTTGTCTGCTCATAGTCTGCTTTACAAACATTTTATTTGAGCAATTTTTGTTATATCACCAATGGCCCATTAGGACCTAGACATCATTTCAGCTTATACTTGCTTTTGTCTTTTTTGGACCTTGGGTTTGTCCCCATATAGAAAAAAGCAAGCTGTCAAAAAGTGTAGCAAGAAGTCCTTAATATTCTCCCTTTGGCAGGGCATGAGTGTTGAACTGGGTCAGAGGCCAGGAGCAGCACTCTGCAGGTGAGATTTGGTCAGCTAAAAGTTAGGCAATTCCTTGGAAGTCCTCATAAATTAACCTGTTAAAGCAGCTGAGGTTGTCACAACTTAGCATTTGAAACCATTGGCACAGTCTCCAAAGACAGCTCAGGGGAAAATGCCCTTAAGTGACCCTTAGAGTCACAGCTGCCAATTTGGACTCAGCAAATCACAGAAGATGGACCTAGACTTGGGCCTATGCCTACTTCTTTTTCTATATCTACCTTGTACACGATCACCCCCTCTCAACCCCTCCCAGGCCTCTTATGTATACAGCCAGCTGACTGTCCAAGGAAGCTCAGAGAAATGCTCCATGATTTTAATACCAGTCTGCCTTTCTTAAAATACCTCTATTCTCCAAAATAACTTCTCAGTCCAACAACCAATTCGAATTCCCATTTTTACACTGTATAAGCTGACATTTTACAAGCAAAACAATCTGATTCAAGAGCTTCGTATTAAGTTGGAAACTAAGTGAACCATCTCACAGTTTTCAAATGCGAGGGATAACTCAATAATCCCATGTAATATGTAATCAACAGAATGTGTGGAAGAAAATAATTGTGTGGTGTGGAGGCATCCCATGGAGGACAGAAATATCACGTGACTCCAAGGAAACCAGGATGAACAACCTGGCCCGTGCTCTCGGAGCGTCGGCCACACCTCGTCTGCGCACTCTACAATCGAGCATGATGGAGGGCGAAATCCTAACAGCTGGGAAAGCAAAACTGGTTACATCACTGGTTTTTGCACACCTACTCAGATTGTTTTGTCTTAATTAATTGAGCACATAGTGTACAGTAGTTACAGGGAGGGATTCTGGAACCTAGAATTACCATTCTATCACTTCCTAAATGCAATTTCTTTTCAACTATAAAACGTGGATAACAAGAACCTCATGAGATCACTGTGAGAACTAAATCTAATTTATGTGAAGTGTGCCTAACATGTGGGAGATGATAGATGATGATGATGACAACGCGGACAATAATTAACAGTTCGTTATAGGAAACCTGCTGTGTGTGGCCCCAGGTGCTAGAAATGGTGCCTATTCCTCATCCCAAATAGCACACAATTAAGCAGAAGAGGTCGACATGCCACTGATGAATTATGCTACATGATGGCGCCATGCATTTGATCGGGTTCAAGGTGCGGGATGGTGAGGTGGCCAATAACCGGGTTCCTGAAGTAGACTGCCCAGATCCAAATCCCATCTCCACTACTTGCTAACCATGTGGTCTTGGACAAGTTGTTTACCTGTTAGTGACTCAGTTTTCACAACTGTAAAATGGGGGCACGCATAGAACCTACCTCGCTGGGTTGTTATGAAGAGCAGAAGAATTGATATGCATACAGTGCCTAGAATGACGCATGCCACAGAGTACATACTCCTTAATTAACTGGCATCTGTGATTGTTGTCTGGGCTTTCACAGGTCCAAAAGAGAGATGAGAACTCCAGGATGAAGGAACAAGAAAATCAAAGGGCAGTGATCGTGGGAGGGAGGAGAGAGACTGGAGCACAGGCTGTGTGGTCGGGCAGCCCTGGGAGATGCAGCTGGAGTAGCCTGACAAGGTCAAAAACCTCCCGTTCTTCTCTCGTCCAAAAGGTAACCATCCCTTCCAATCTTAATGTCATGGCTCATACTATCTGTCATGGTTAGAACATCCACAGTCTGCAAAATTGGATCTGATAGGCAGTAAAAAAAAGACTCTGCCCCAAAATATGTCCCCTACTAACCTTTATGAGCACCCAAAAGTCTTCCTCATCATTAAAGTTAACTTTCTGGCATAAGATATTATATCTAAGAAAAAAACCCAAAAAACTTTTTAAATGAAATAGATCAACTGAAAAGGTAACCAAATTGAATTAACACTAGCATAGAAGCATGAATTATACTCATATACATCCGATAGACTCATACACACACACCCAAAATCCAAGGAACCATATTTACCTCTATGCAAATCCTGAAAATAGAAAGTCCTTTCATTTTTATAAAAAAATAGCCATGATTTCTTGCTCATAAACAGAATAACTTCAACTAGCAAATACGAGTAAGTGCTTAGCTCTTCCGAATTACTTGGCAAGGTTAGGAACTCACTTGTTACCTTTTTGACAAAAGGGACCACATACAGAATGTACCAACAAGATATTAGTTACCTTTTTATTTTAGTTTAATGACTCATACTTTTTTTTACAATGTAAATTAACTGCCTGATGAGACCAATACCCTATGAACTTCAGCTGGCTATTATTAGTGGCAATTTTACAATTGAAATAAAAATGTTATCTTATAAGAGGAAAAGATGCATAGATTTCTAAAACCCTGTTATGAATAGCTACCAATTATAACTTGAAGAAACTTGCATGTTCAGATTTTACCTTTCCAAAAAAAAAAAATTATGAAAAGACTTTCAGAGCAAACAATGGACAATTAATATGAGTGATCCAATATGGGGTGCAGAGGCCAATTCTGGGCCCTTCTATCACTGCTCCTAATTGCACATTCCCTGTTTGTTTCTAGTCTTCTACTTCACAGTGGGCCCGGTTCATTAGGACTAGCAATTTCTTTTCCTGATTAGATTGAAACAGCATTTTCCGCTGATGCAGATGCCTGCTACAGTCTAGCAAAACATAACCGTAGATTTAACCTCTATCTTATTCTTGCAACTGCATAATGAAAGGGGTAATGTGGACATCTTGCACCATCTCCCTGATGAGGGAAGGGAGGAGAATATGACGATCACTAGAAACCAAAGGCCTCACAACTCAACCTCGCTGTGATCACATGGCTATTATTCTAGGAGATCAGGATAAAATTTAATCAGTACTCCATCATCGTAAGCCATGGCTGAGGCACGGAACTGGTGTAAACTCTCAGAGAACTTAGACATTTTATACAAAGATTTATGTGTGGGGCACAGCACTGACAGGAAGCAGCAGAGACCTGGTGACATCTCCAGCCACCTGTCGTGTGCCTCTGTGCTAGCCCTCCACGCGGACAATGCGAGCAGCTGTCCCATTTCCATGTGGCTCTAGGTGCCAGCCAGGCCCAGCATTTCCAAGGATTTAAATTTAAAAGAAAAAATTGTAAACGTATCCACACCCACATTTCTGTTAGCTAATCAATTCCGCTGGAGCAGAGGAAGAGGGTGCAAAGAACCAGTGTGCCCTGAACCCCTGGGCACCACACAGCCACGTTTCTAGAGAAAAGAGACAAGTAAATTTTCTTTTTATGATTGCTTTTCTATAAAGATCCTCCTAACTGCATTTCGGCTAGACAGAGAAAATTGAATCTATTTAATTTAATGACCTATTAAAAATTGTGTGAAAGTGGTCTCAGAGAGAAGAGGAAAAATGAGGATGAACATGTCACCCGAGAAGTGCTGGGAATGTCTTCAGCTCTACACGTTATGTTTGGAACCATCATGTCATCACCTGCCCACGAAATACAGGGAGCCCAGTTCCCCTTGGTGATGCCAAGTCCTTCAACATGAGGGATTGCTTCCTTGCAATGTAGTAGACTAGAGTAAACTCCCAATTGGAAGTGATTAATTGTGGAGACTCATATTTGTTTGTTTATGATTCATGCAGCAAGGCCAAAGCTAGGTCACAAAAGAAGGTAGTGATGAAGTTAAATGGGACAGACGAGACAGACATTGGCCAAGGGACCGGGAAAAGACCGAGCATGAGCCCTTCTGAGAAGGAGCCCTGGAGGGCAGAGCTGTGGAAAATGGGAGGCTGGACCAGACCAGAAGAAGATGGCCAGAGGGCGGGGCCCAGGCGTGAGCCAGAGCAGGCTCACGGGGTGGGGCAGGGAGTTCCCACCAGTGACAGGCCGGCAGGCAGCAGGCAGGGTCAACCCAGCAGCCAGCCAGCCTCTGGGGTCTCAGGCAGCAGAAGAGAAGCCCCAGTGGCAGGGCTGGGCACCGGGATGCCTGGCCCTGACCCTCAGAGAAAGAACAGGGGCCAGGCAGGAGCCCAGTGTCTGGGGCCTCAGAAATTCAAGGACGGGTGTGCGTAAAAGGAAGAGAAACCCCAGAGGGGACTGGCAGGGGAGGCAGAAGCTGGCACCAGGAGCCAAGAGGGAACCAGTGACTAGGCCTCCAGTACAGGTCCAAGCAGGGGCGACAAGACAAATGTGATGCTGAGTCCCAGGTGGAATGACCCCCAGCTCTCCTCATTGCCCTTTACCACTTTCAACCTTTGCAATGACAACTTGGGAACCTTGGGCAAGTTACTTAACCTCTCTGAGCCTCAGTATTCCCATCTGAAAATAGGCTAATAGGACCTATCTCATAGCCTTGCTGAGAGGTGTAAATGAGAAAATGAATAGGCAGGTCCCAGGCCTGGCTCACTGAGACGTGCTCTGTTCTGCCTGACTCGACTGGCGTCTGCAGGGTCTGAGGGTCACCGTGTTCCGAAATGGCCGAGCCGTCGGACAAGACTGTCAAGTACCACACCCTGGAAGGGCTACAGAAGCACAACCGCAGCAAGAGCACCTGGCTGATCCTGCACCACAAGGTGTGCGATTTGACCAAATTTTTGGAGGAGCATCCTGGTGGGGAAGAAGTCTGAAGGGAACGAGCTGGAGGTGATGCTCCTAAAGACTTTGAGGATGTCGGGCACTCTACAGACACCAGAGAATCGTCCAAAACATTTATCATCGGGGAGCTCCACCCAGGTGACAGATCAAAGATAACCAAGCCTCCGGAAACGCTCATTACTACTGTTGACTCTAGTTCGAGCTGGTGGACCTACGGGGTGATCCCGGCCATCTCGGCCTTGGTCGTAGCCCTGATGTATCATTTCTACACAGCGGAAGACTAGCTGCATCCTCAGAAGCCATCGGAGGGAAAGACGACTTGGGCCAGGGAGAAACAGCCAGTGCCAAGTGCTTCCACCGACAGAAATCTTCACCGAGAGCAACTGTAATACACCTCTTTCCCTTTCCTCCTGTTAGAAACAAAACCAGCCACAAAAGAACTGTTCTCTTCTCGCTACTCTGCAGGGTGCCTTTTCGTTCATCAGCTTTATTTTAATGTTCCACAACTACATAATTCACTTATTGTAAGCACAGTCTTTTGAAAATATATCTGGCTTTTAAAGTACACCAAAAAAAGATAATGAATAAAAATCATTTTACTAAGGTGTCTCACACAGAGCAGGGCTCAACAAATGTTTCATTTACCCTATTACTCCTTTCACTTTATTTCTATACTAAACTCTAAGCTTTTTAAAGGTAGGTCTAAGCCTTGCTAATTCCCCTGTGTATCTTGTCTCGTTTCTGCCATAGTGACAGGGACACCTAGGCCCAAGGCTCCATGGTGAATTAACGAACAGTGAATGAACAGCAAAAGGAAGGTATAGTAGCTATGGAATATAACAGAGCTCGTTTGTCATGGCAGACCTAGTAAGATCTCACATTGGTTCTTAAAAATTAAACAAATAAATGCTTTCATCTACATATGTTTTTAGCAGTGCTTTTTCTGGAACAAACCCTGTATTTTAGTACTGAGTTTACATGGCCCACATTACATCTATGTTTGTTAAAATCCAGTAGAACTCCAAAGTGAACAAGCACTTTCTCATTCTCAACAGCAGTGCTGTCCAACCTTTGGTGTCCCTGGGCCACACTTGCAAGAACTATCTTGGGCCATACATAAAATACACTAACACTAATGAGAGCTGATGAACTAAAAAAAGATCCATGCATAATTTTCATAAAGAAAGTTTATGAATTTGTGTTGGGTCCCATTCAAAGCTGTTCTGGGCCACATATGACCCATGGGCCACAGGTTGGACAAGCTCACTCTATAGGGTTTTGGAGACAAGGTCAGATGTCCCAGAATGCCAGTACTCATTACTTAGTGGCCAATGGGGTGGGGAAGGAAAGGGGAAAAGGGATTTAAAAAGGAGGCACAGCAAAACTTTGGGGGTGGAGGGTGGATATATCCCTTATCTTGATTAGGGTGATAGTTACATGGGTGTATAGATACATCAAAACTTATCAAGTTGTACACTTTAAATATGCACAGTTTACTGTGTGTCAATTACACCTCAATAAAGACATCAAAAAAATTTAAAGGTGTGTGTCCATTATTTCTCAATAAAGATGTCAAACCATTTAGAGGTTGGAAGTCATCAAAGAGTTCAGATACGAGAAATTAAATTTAAGATTTTGGATCAAAACGAAACCTCAAACAACTACTCAGTGTCTTCAGTTTATGAAAATCTTGCTGATAAATAAATTTAAAGATTTATCAGTGTTCAGTTGAACTTCCCTTGTGCAGGATGTCAGAGTGGATAATTTCTTCTAATAACACAACAGCAGAAGTTAAGTCACTCACTACAGTCTGAAGTCATCTGTGCACTTTAACGTGTTGTGTGATCTAATCCTCAGTATAAACCTATGAGTCAGACAGAGCATTATCCTCATTTACAGAGAAACCACGGAGAACGGAGATCACACACCCAGTAAGAGCAGAACTGGCCTTCAGAGCAGGAAGTCTGGGTGCTGAGCACGTGCACTGGGTCATGAGCTCTGCTGCCTCCTGACTGGGCTTTGGGGAAAACCTTCCTATCCCACTGGGGACTGTCAGTCATGGGGCTCTGCCTTCTCCTGTCCTGGGTCCTTTTTTTTGCTAACTCTGATTCATCAACTTATCCTTTGACAAAAGATAATATATCACGATTCAAGTTGGATGTAGTTCAGAGATGAAAAATTCATTTGCAAATCCACTATTATAATTCACCATATTAACAGAATAAGGAATAATATTCCTGACCATCTGAATAGATACAGAAAAAAACTGACAAAACTGTATTAATAATAAATTAATGATAAAATAATATCCTTATGAGTTGATTAAATTCTGTATTAATTTATAATTCAAAACTAGCTGTTAGCCATCTAGTTAGGACTAACTACTTTAAAGTGAATTTTCAAAAAGTAGCTACAAAAAATGCAAAAACAAAACTGTAGAACAAACATCATTCCTAATGGTGAAATATAAAGAGCTATTCTCCCAGATCAGAAATGAGAAGAGGCTGAGCACCCTCCTCTTCACGTTGTGTTACAGGATCTGAGTCCGTGCGAGGAAAAAAGCATAAAGCTCTGAAGCCAGAAAGAAGACACTAAAAGCGGCATTGTTCATACATGTCATGATTGTATATTTGGAAAATGTAAAAGAAGCCATAGACAACATTATTATAATGAGTAAGTTAAGTTAGCAAGTTTGATGGATACAAGGACAATACGCAAAAATGTATTTCTCTGCAGTGTGAACAGTTAGAAACAGACATTTTTAAAAATATCTTTCACAATAACATAAAAGTTTCAACTATCTAGAAACAAATGTAAGAAAGATGTACAAGTCTTCCACAAGGAAAGCTATTTAAACTATAAAATAATAATAATAATGAGAACTTAAATAAGGCTTAAATAAACAGAGGGCTAGTCATGTTCACAGACTGGGAGACCCAACATTATTACATAAATCCCTTTTCTGCCTACGTGAGCCAGAGTTGGTTTCTGCTGCTTACAATCCAAGTGCCCCGACTGGGCCAGCGTTTGGGACTGGGGGTACCCCTCCTCCACACACTCCTGCATTCCTTCTCCCTGTCCATCAAGTATGCCCTGTGGTTTGCCCCCTCTTTATTTTCACTCTTATCTTTCTCCTCCTCCCCAAATCCACTTCTTTTTCTAAGTTCTTCCTTCCACATCTCGATTTAAGTTCACTTCTCTTACATGATTATATGAATTCTATAATAATATATTTCATATAATCAGCCTTAATAATGTTTGAAAACTCTCATATCATGTGTCATGTAGGTATTTGCTATTTAAATTTTCACAACTCATCTCCCCAACTAGAACACTCATTCCAGGAGGACAAACACATACTCAGATCTTATATTTCTTTGCTTCGCCCTTGCACGATGCCTTCCACATTGCAAATGCTTGATACATGTGTACAAATGTGATTTATTTCATATGCAGTATGTTGCCACAGTTACTGGATAAGAATTAGACAACACATTGGTTCCAACACAAGTAGAAGTAATAGCCCAACATCTTAGAAATCCAAGATTTGTATGACTTTCTCCTACTAATTAGAAAAGTATGACAAACAATAATCTTGGGAGTGTTACTAATTCCCAAGAATTTACCCAGAAAACTAAGAATTAGAGACATAACCCACAAATGATAGTCCCAAATCAAAGAACATAGCTGTAAGGTTTCCTGGAAAAGCAAACAAACAAACAAACAAATAAAAAACCTCAAGACTTTGAAATAAATTCTGTATTCTTGGTGTTTTACAATCCCAGAGGGACACAATTAAATATACCATCCCCACCTGACCTCAAACACATGATTAGTGGTTTAGCAAACTCAAAAGCTACAGCTCCAATCAACAATGACTACCAAGAGTAGACCAATTGCCTTGAAAAATACACACAGAGAGAGATGGATTGAATGACTTGTCATGGAGAAGAGTCTGCAATTCCTTACTCAGAGCCCAGAGGTAGGAGAATCGTAATAAATCTATGCAGAAAGCGCTCCATGGGCTCACACACAAAACGAAAGAGCTTATCCTTCTAACTCCTTCACTCTGAATATGAACTGTGAATCAAAATACATACAAGTGACAGCCAATGTGTTCTCTAATTTCATTTCCGGACAATACAGGATGACATACTTACAATCCAAAAAGTTAGCCCTTAAAGTGACCAAACCAGGCATATTTCCTAGGTTGCCAGAGAAGATCAAGTATGAAAACAGCCCCATGAATGTGTTGTTCCAGGTGTTGCCACCCGTAATAACTCTGCTTTTAAATCTGAAAATGAGGAAGAGCAGGGACAGAGACGAGGACAGACCCAGAAAGCGAAAGATACAAGATCTTCTTCCTCCAACATAGTTCCTTCAATAGAACCGGGGTGTGCATGTGCGTGTGTGTGTACGTGCCCGTGTTAGGGTGTCTGCTGTGTCTCTGGTAGTACTTGATTGTCCAATCATATTTCTGTGTATGCATCTCTAGAGTAATCACGTGGAAACTAAGCTATTTCATTGGGGACCCTTTATCCAAAGCATTACTCTGAACTCCTCATCTGAAAAGTTTGCCTGCCCCTGGTCCCCCTTGACCTCTCTGACCTTCTCTCCCTGACAGGGCTCCCAGCACACTGGCCTCCTGGGAGGACAGCTTCTGCCTCAAGGCTGAGCACTGCCTCTTCCCTCTACCTGGAAACTTCTTCCCCGTATATCCGGGGTCTCACTTCCCCACCTCGGTCACGTCTCTGCTCAAATGCTGGCTTCTCAGGGAGCTTCCCCTAACCTTCCTGCTTTACCTGCACACCACATGGACACAGGGCATCTTTACCAGACCACTAACCACCTTCTGACACCTACACCTACTTGTCAACCTTGTCATTCAGCACTTCTCCCCCTCCCCCATAAGATGTAAGCTCCATAAAAACAAACCTTTTGTCTGTGTTGTTCACTGCTGGACAACTAGCATCCAAAACACTACCTCCATCTTGTGGGAGCTCAGTACATCTTGAATGAATGAACAAATGAATGAATGCTATAAAATAAATTATGTCTAGGATTGCAGATGGGGGCAGGGCTTGACAGAGGAAGAAAGAACTAGCAAGGTGGCAGGGTTCTTTACTTCCTTCTCAACCTGTTCCTGGTCCAAGCTGCTTCTCCAACACCCAAAGATGGGGAGGAAGGAAAGAAGGACAAAGAAAAGAAAGAAGAGGGGCTAAAATGGTAAGGGGAGAAAGAGAAGGGGGAGAACTAACTGCGCAGGACACCCATCCAAAAAGGGATGGAATGAAGTTTAGACCTTCCAGCCAATCCCTGCACAGCATTTCAGCTCTACTCTTCTCCTGCTGAAATTGAAACCAACCAAAAGATATTTTTAAGATTCACGCACACTAATGGTTAGCAAGTAACAAGGACTTCCTTGAGGCACCATAACCTATCTTTCAGTCCTTTAGTTAGTAAAACCACTCCATCACCTCCACATTTAGCCCATTGGCAAAGACAGATGTGAATTTTTTCCCCAGTCCTTGTATAACTTTTCTCACTCGTATAATATTTAATAGTAGGTAAAAGTGCAGAATTCTCGTGCATGTTTTTAAAATGAGAAACCTAATACTACTCAATTCTTTAGTCACCAAAAAAAAATTGAATTACTTTACCAATCTTCCTTTACTTATTAAGTGCTAGTCTCTAAGTGCTAGGTGTTGAAGTACAAAGATAAGATGTGACTCAACAGTAATTTCATACAGTGTTGCTCATCTTTTGGATAAAAAGATGAAGTTCCTGCTCCTCTCCAGATAGAAACCCCTGGAAAGAACTGGCTTCATCACTGCAATTTCTTATTACTGATTCGTAGAAGAGAAGATGTATTTTTGTATATTCTCACCAGCCAACCAACAAGATAATTTTATTAAATTTTATTTTCTCATTTTGTATTATGAAAACAAAAGCTTTTCACTTTGTTTCCCAAATAAAAAAGGTTACGTTAGGGGAGGGGGTAGTACAGCAAAATGGCAGCGTGAGAGGGACCCTGAAAAGCTCTCCAGAGATGACAACTAAGAAAACTCCTAGACCCCAACCAAGGCCCCTCCACACAACGCACCATCACAGCTAAGAAACCCACTCGTGGCATTAAGGTACCTACCTGCAGGCGGGCAGAGGGTTAAACAAGGAGAAATAAAAAGAAGAGTGTGGACACAGCCACAGGTCCCTGCCTGGAACTCTCCTGGGCGAGGGAGGAGGAAGGCGGCGGCGGGAGAGCGCTCCAGGCCTCACTGGGTCTGTGGGACAGAGGGAAGGGGGCCCACAGGGGGGAAGAGACACTGCCCACACCTCACTGTGGGCCCCGGAGGTGTAGACCGGTCCGCAAACCGCAGCGGCCGGACTTCACTCCGGTTCCCAGAGGAGGGGCCGTGGCTGGGCGGTGAGAAGCCGCAGCATAAACTCCGGCCAGGAAGGAGAGGGAGCTTCATGGCATTTCTTACCCCATAACCAGCACAATCTGAAAGTCCAGCAAAGAGGACTGACCCCAAGGCTCAGGGCAGAATCCACGCAGGGGCAAACCAAGGACAGAAAGGCGCAATCACACCCAAACTCCCTGCACGATCCCCGGAGACACAGGAAGACAACAAACTCGCAAACGCCCCTCCCCCACACCTCTGCCTGCGCAGTGTCAGCAGCAAACACCAAAGAAATTACAGCTGGGAGGGTCCAGAGAGGCAGAGAAAAGGAGCTCAAATTAGAGATGGGGACAGGTGACCCATCAGAAACAGAGCTCAAAGCAATGATTACAAAAATGTTTAAGGAACTGAATGATAATTTCAACAGAGAGATAGCAAGCATCAAAGAAGACTTACAAACCATTATAAAGGACCAGAGATAATGACTACATTAACTGAAATGAAGAATGCAATAAAAGTCATTAAACTAGATATAATAGAAGCACAAAGCACTGATTTGCAGGAAAAGCCAGCAGAAACACCCAGCCAGAACAATTAGAAAATTATATCCAAAAAAAGGAGGATGAGTTGTGATTCCTCTGGGACTGTATCAAATGAAAAACTATCAGAATAATGGGTGTGCCAGAAGGGACAGAAGAAAAGCAAGAGATCAAGAAACTATTTGAAGAAATAATGACTGAAAATTTTTCTAACCTGGAGAAGAAAAGAGATATACAAATCCAGGATGCACAGAGAATCCCAAACAAGATGATCCCAAACAAGAACACACCAAGACACAGCATAATTAAAATGGCAAAAGTTAAAGAAAAAGAGAAAATTCTAAAAACAGGAAGAGAAATGCAAGTAGTAACTTATAAAGAGACCCATTTGACTCAGCTCATTTCTCACCAGAAACTGTACAGGCCAGAAGGGATTGGTGAAAAATGTTCAATGTGATGAAAACCAAGATCTACAACCAAGAATAATGTATCCAGCAAAGCTAGCATTCAAAATTGAAGGACAGATAAAGAACTTCTCAGATAAGGAAAAGTTAAAGAAATACATCACTACCAAACCAGAACTACAAAGAATGTTAGAGGGACTTCTTTAAGATGGGAGGGGGGATGGGAGAGTGGGTAAAATAAGGGAAAGGAATAGAGAAATTTAGTTCGATTTTTAACATAAAATTGAAAGCAAGAAAGAAGCAAAATTCATGGACAGTCAATAATTTAGTAGTTACCTGAGGGGAAGGGGGAGGAGGTGGGGGAGAAGGAACAGAGACACAAATACATGGTGATGGAAAGAGAACTGACTCTGGGTGATGAACACACAACACAACACACAGAAGATGTAATATAGAATTGTTCACTTGGAACCTATGTAATTTTTACTAATCAATGTCACCCCAATAAATTTATTAAAAAGTTACATTTGGTTATATTGTTTTACAATTCTTTCATTCAGCAAATGTTTAAAGTGTTTGTAGATACTAGCCAGCTAGACACTAAGGTTAAAATGGTGAATAATAAAGAAAATACTTTCTTAAATTACATATAAAACATGAACAAGGAGCCTCCTCCCACACCCCACATCCTTCCTCCTTGAGAATGACTAATCTACAGGGAAAACAGTAGAATTTCATATGAAACTACTGTATATATAATTTTCCAGGACACTATTATTCCCACTGTATTTTTAAAATAAATTATATTAACTTTTTTCCATTATAAAAATAACGCATGATCAATATGGAAAAGTTGGAAAATATAGAAAAGTAGAAGAGACAAAAATAATCCATTCACAACCTTACTACCAGGGTGAACTATGTTAATGGTTTCAGTTTTGTTTTGTTTTTTTATTTTAGCTTTATTCATCTTATTGAATTACTTTTATTCCAAAAGGAAACATAAGGAAGATATGATTCATATGAAGAAGATTAATGCGATGGAAGAACCTAACACAAGATCTAAACAAATGTGATGACCACAAACCTCTCAAAGCACCAAAGATTAGAATATACATTTCAGTTAATTGCAACCATAAACCTAGTATGTTTTGCTCTTGTTTGATTATTTTTAAACAAAATTCCCTTAAAATTCACATGGATGTCTAAATGTTAAAAACTAGACCAAAATTATGAATAATAATAATTAGTGGAGAACATCAAGTTGCCAGACATTAAAATATACTGTACAGCTATTGTACACAAAGAAACATGTCCCGGGCCTGGCAATAGATAAATAAACCAGTGGATTAAGAAAAGAACCAAAAAACAGATATTACTTTATGTGGAAATGTAATTTACTAGAGAAAAGACGTTTATTGAACATGCAATGCCTAAACAATTGGCTATCCCTCTGAAAGGAAATACAGTTAGACCCGCCCCAACTTTATATAAATCTCCAATGGAAAAAAACACTAAAATATTACATATAGAAAAAATAGAAGTTAAAATTTAATTTAGAAAAAAAGTTTAAGAAAATTAATGGGAAGAACTTTTAAAGTAAGATGGGAAATCCAGATTCTGTAAAGCAAGAGAGATGTGATATTATAAGATTATTTTTCTAATTTTGTGGCAGAAAATTAGAAAAATAAAATCAATCATTGATGTGGAAAGATAGAACAATTTACATGACAAAAAAATCTATAATGTTCCAAGAGCATTTACAAATAATAAAATAAAAAGCAACTAGATGGGGAAAAATGGGAAAGCCCATTAAAATTTAAAAATATGCATATTCTTGAATCAGTGGTTCTACTTCTGGAAATTAAACTATAAAAATAAAGTCACCAATGGCTAAGAATTTGTGTCTATGAACATTTTTTGTGACAGCACTTTTTTGTGCTTTTATTTTATTTTATTGTTAAATGTATTGGGATGACATTGATTAGTAAAAATTACATAGGTTTCAGGTGCACAGTTCTACATTACATCCTCCCTACATTGCATTATGTGTTCATCACCCAGAGTCAGTTCTCTGTCCATCACCATGTATTTGTGTCCCTGTCCCTTCTCCCCCACTCCCCTCCTGCTTACCCTCAGATAACCACTAAATTACTGACTGTGTCTGTGAGTTTTGTTTCCTTGTTGCTTTCAAGTTATGTTCCACACGTGAGTGGAATCATGCAGTTCTTGGTTTTTTCTGTCTGACTTATTTCACTTAGCATGATGATCTGCCCATTTTTTTAATTAAGCTTTTTGTTTTTGTTTTTCTATTTTGATTGCTTGTTTATTCTGTTTTTTAGATTCCACATATAAGTGAGATCATAAGGTATTTGTCTTTCTCAGTCTGACTAATATCACTTAGCATGCTATCTTCTAGTTCCATCCATATTATTGCAAAAGGTAAGATTTTATTCTTCTTTATGGCTGTGTAATACTCCCTTGTGTAAATGTATGTACCACAGCTTCTTTATCCAATCATTTATTGATGGGCATTTAGGTTGCTTCCATATCTTGGCTATTGTGAATAATGCTGCAATAAACATAGGTGTGCATATATTTTTTCCAATTAGTGTTTTGGATTTCTTTGGATAAATACCCAGGAGTAGAATTGCTGGATCATGAGGTAGTTTCATTTCTAATTTTTTTTTAATTCATTTTTATTGTTACACTTATTGGGGTGACATCTGTTAGCAAGGATTACATAGGTTTCAGGCTTACAGTTCTACAGTGCACTGTCAACTTGTTGTATAATAAGTTCACCACCTAATGTGACTTCTCTTTCCATCACCTTATATTTAGCTTCCCCCCCTCCTCTCCCACCCCCTCCCCTTTCTCCCCTCCCTAACCCACTCGTCCCCAAATAAACATTAAACTATT
>PVJL010005751.1:0-13427 GCA_004026885.1 Lyroderma lyra
TTTGAGGTCAGGTTCATGAAGTAGGAAGGGGAGATTTGAGACAGACATGAGAAGCTGGCTGCATGATGATGGAGGGAGAGATGGACTGACATGGCCACAAGCCCAGGCATACCTACCTGGGGCACCAGGAGCTGGAAGAGGAAGGAAGGACCCTCCTCGGAGCCTCCAGAGGAAGCTGAGCTCAGCTCTGTTGACACCTTCATTTCAGGCTCTTAGCTTCCATGATTGTGAGAAGATACATTTGGTTGTGAACCACACAGTTCGTGTCAATCAGTTGGGGTGGCCCCAGGAACTGAGTACACATGTATTTGAACCTGAGTCTGTGCAGGACAAATGGACCTGTCCATAGCAGGGCACACAGAGTGTGGACACAGAACCAGAAAAATGAGACCCCAGGACTTGTTGGATCTGGGTCATAGCTATGAAGCAAAGGCTTATAAACACCTGGCCCTGGGGTCCCCAGGAGGTCCTAGGGTTCCACTATAAACAAGTGTTCATCAGCCTTTTCAAAGCTGTGCCTCTCCAAATGCAGCCACATGATAGTTCATTCTGTGTCCACCTGAGGGGGCCCCAGGGTCCAGAGCAAGCATGAGTCTGGGGGTGTCTGAAAATGATTCTGGATGAGATTTCCATTGAATCAGGAGACTGAGTAAAGCAGATCATCCTCCATAATGTGGTGGGCCTCGCTTAACCAGGTGAAAGCCCAGATAGAAAAAAAGGGCTGACTGCCCCCCACTTCAGTGAAAGGGGGTTCTGAAGCACATGTGCCACAAATGGGACATCAGCTTGCTTTCTGTTCTTGGTCTTGAACTGAAACATCAGTTCTCTTGGGTTTCCAGCTGGCCATCTCATCCTGCAGATCTCATGACTTCCAGCCTCCATAACTATGTGAGCTAATCTCTTACAATACATAAAAGATATTTACATAAACTATGTAAGTAAATAAATATTTATGTAAATTTTTATAGATTATGTATATCCATCTAAATAAAAAAATATATAAATATTCACTTAAATCTATAAATATAAAGAAGATTTACATACATATTTATAAAATATGTATATAAATAAGCAATGTTTATATAAATAAAGTATGTTTATATAAATATTAAAATGTTTATGCTTATATAGATACATAAATATAAATAAGGAATATTTACATCATTAAATATTTATAAAATTAAATTTTTTCTCTTTCTCTGGAGAACCCTAACTAATATAGCCATTTTGGATTGAGTTGGCTAGAGTCTGTTTCTGTTGTGTTAAAGCAGGATGGACCCTAAAAAGAGAGACCCTCCATATTGCATTATGGCTACACCCCATGAAATAAATGCAATACACGGGGCACAGGGAACCCTGTTTCTTCAAGGCCTGTGACACTCCATTTTTCCGCATTCTGTCTTCGGCTCCTCATTACTGTCAACTGCTGGTCTTCTCCTCATCCTGCTTATGTGATGGCTATTTTGCCACCTGGCTTATGTTTCATTTAATCTACACATTCTCCCAAGCAACTTGGTTCTGTTCATTGTCAAACTTGTTCAGTCATTTCTCTATCACCTAATATCCTTTTACTTTGGGAGTATATGATAGGTTCCCTCACCAAGTCTCAAATCAATCGCCTCTTTTAAGTCATTATCATCCAGACAATCAATCACTTGAGCTAAAAAACTTAGAGTCATTCTTCCCTCTTTTCTCTCCACCACTCATTCACACATCAAATAAATGATCAACTCATTCCATTTTATTTCTAATATGCATGAGTTTATATAAATACTAAATGCAACATTTGTAAATCAATGTGGACACACATGTAAGCGTAATGTTTAAATACACAAGTAAATTACCATATTTCGCCATGTATAATAGACACGTTTTTGCCCAAGTTTGTGAGGGAAAAATAAGGATGCTTATTATACATGGGTAGTACTAATTCTGTATCTGTATAAATGTTTTTAATTCTTTTATTTATGCTTATGAGTTAAAAGTGTAACTCTAGAAATCCATAACTGTTTTGTAATTATTTGTTACATTGTTCTTATAGCATATGTTAAAAATACATATTAAAATTCATTCATAATACAAAAAACAAATACTTAAATATAAACAAATAAAAATTTGATTTAAAAAATTAAAAGATTTTTTTCCCTGAAAGTTTGGGCAAAAAACGTGGGTGTGCATTATACGTGGGAGGGCATCATACATGGCACAATACCGTATATGCTTGAATTCTCCTTTCCTGATCACTACTGCTGTTAAAGTCCCATCTTTCCTCAACTTACTTCTTAAATAGTCTTCCAGCTCACTTTCCTGTCCCAGCCATATTCCCTTTAAGTCCCCCTTCCAAAGAGTCTAAACCCCAAATCTGAGCCATTGCTTTCTCACGTGACACGTCTCAGACATGTCCTGTTGACCCGGATGTGGCCCTTTGCACCTTTCCTGAAGCCCTAGGCACCTCATACTTCACGCTTCCCTGCTGGGCTCTTGATTCCATGGGCCCATGATAGTAAAGGAGGAAAAAGTAAACTTCATTCCCACTACACTGTAATGAAATGTTAGTATATCTAGGTTATAATTGTAAGCAACAAAGTGCAGTAGGATTAGTGATGCATGTGACTCCATCACCAACAGACACCATACAGAATTTAAAATATAATTCTTGCATTTCTGTAAAAATAACACTCTACACTGCTACTGCAAATCACATGACAACCAGGCATGGGGTACACCACCGACAACCACATCTTTTTGTCTGTAGGCAGCACCCATGCAGAGCTGTTCCATCAGCCTTGGAGTTCTGTGGTCTCAGTTGGATGGCAGGTCTGTGACTTCCCATGCTCTCTGTTTACAAGTTTTCCTTCTGTTTATTTGAAAAGGGGGTTTTGTGACTACTTGGAGACTCCTCCAAACTCTTTGAAAAGTCATTTCTGTCCTGCAGGCGTCAGCAGCATACTGAGACCTGAAGCACTTTTCTTTGTCATGGTAGGAGGGAGTTCAGAGACAGACACTTGGACCTCAGGATGGAATTCTTACTGCAGTTGGCTTGCAACGTGTACTGCCATCACATCACAACATGAAAATGGTGAGTATCCAACGTGATGTGATCCCACAGTTTGACATTCTCGTTAAGCTAAGCACCAATAGTTTTGACACTTTTCTTAAATATAAAACTTAAATTGCCTATTTTAAATGTGTCATCTTGTTATTTCATAAGTTAACAAAATGTATATATATGATCATATTACAAAAGCTGTTAAACTATATCACAGGCAAAGAAGTATTTCAACACAATTGGTTTCTCTTGAAAAGTCATGCACAGTATTTTACTTTTGTCACCTAAATGCCATAGGGCCCACCACACAGATGGATTGGGATTTTCTATTCTAGAGAAGGTTCCTGGACACTGGTCCCCACCTAGAATGATGCACTACTGCTCTGACCCCACAATATCCTGTCATACTCCCCTGCTGTGGTACCTAAAACAGTATCTTCCAATCACTTTGTCTACCTGCCCTTTACATCAGGAGACCTGGGACCACCTATTTTTTCTTCTTCATCTTTAAGCACCCAACATCCAGACCAGCCTCATAGGTACTGTGTATGGTGACAAAAGGGCACTTTGTTCCAACAGAGACACAGAGAAGAGCAGACCACAGGTTCCTGGAAATGTACTGACAGTAATAGAAGGACCCCCAAGTCTGACTGGGGCAGTGAAGGGAGACCTGAGTTAGAGATTTGGGGTTAATATTTGGGGGACTGTCTTAGTCTCTTCAGTCTGTTATAACAAAATTACGGACTGCATAGCTTTCCAATATTCATTCCATAAAATAAAAAAGAAGACAACAACTGAGTATAATGCCAGTAAATGACATAAAAAGAAGCCGAGAATGCAGGGACTCTGCATGTTGGCAGCTACTAACAACTCCTGGTCTGTGGATGATAGCTGTTAGAACTAAGAGGACTTCTCCATGTCCATAGCTCTCTTTCTCCTATAAAGAGCTTTTGAGATGATAAAAATGGGAATAGTGAAACAAAGCCTGCTCCCCATGGGTGTGGATTTCAAGCTGGGGGTTCTGGGGCTTGATGGTGATGGGCTTGGAGGGTTTGGCACACAGCTTGGTGTTAGGAAAGGCCCTGAAGTCAGCTGCATGGAGACCCCAGTCATGTGCCTGCAGGGACCATGAACCTTGTACAGGTGTGCAAGCTGCAAGGCATGAAACTCAGCCTGGATGATGAGCTGCTGTGAGGAAGGTGGATAAATGCAGAGACTAAGATTGGGTTACAGAGCCAGCTGTGCATTCTCATGTCCTCTAGGTAGCAGACCAGGATCAGCACCTGAAGCCATACTGCCTGGGTTGTTTATCCCATGTGGCTTGGGATTCAGCTTTCATTTTTTGTGTGCTTTGGGTTCTTCACCTGTAAAAGGGCTGTCATTGGCGATCATGTGTTCTGCAGAGCTGTTGAGGGTGAAGTAAGCTCATCTAGGTGACGACATTGAAATATCGCCTGACACTGAGAATTGCCAACGTGCAATTTAGCTTTTGGTGAGACAGATGAGTATCTGCAGCCTAAGACTCAGAACAAGGGAGATCTTTCTAACTGGTAGGATCAAATGACTACAGAAAGGCTACTCTGTGAGGCAGTGAGATCCCTGTCCCTGGGAACATTCCACCAATATTTCTTGCTGACTTTTTCAGGAGGAGGAAGATGTTCATGGTGTTTCTTTATGTCCCTATATCTTTTGTGGGTATCAGTCATTGCAGACAAGATTTGGAGTGAGGTAATGGCACATGGCTCTCCCTTTCTTGGGAGCAAAGGGATGACCACGACTGAAAGAACCATAAAGAAAACAGGATGTGTGTCAGTTGTTGACCTCAACCTCAAAATCTGCTCAGTGGCTAAGCTTTAGAAATTTATCAGTTAATAAAGGAATGTTGAAAATAAAACTCCAGTAAATAAATACTTGGAGATTCAATTATCTTGGCAAGGCAAACTTTACTTCTGCAGAAGGGTGTGTAGCAGCACAGACAAGTCCACAGACACCCAGAGCAGAGAGTCACGTGTGCTTTTTATCCCTAATGCAAGTTTAATTAAACCTGTGTCTTACTCTGTTGGCTTGAGCTTCCACACACACTCTTAACTTTACCCGATTGGCTATTTTATATTTTTATGATGTTTTACCAGGGGGAAGGTATAAGGGAGTTGCGGAGACAAAGAAATTCCAAGATGAACCATGTGACCTTTGTGTAAACAGGATGAGTTGGGGGAGAAGATAGGGGCCTGTCCTGAGACAGATTCCTAAGGTGTGTTTTTAAGTAGAGATGCTACGTTCTTATTTGGAAGAAAAGACTTACATTCCCATAGGAAGAATAACATTTTTTAATTGAAAATGTAACATTAAATATAAACACAAACTGACATGTCATTTTCACTTCTTACTGCACATGTTACCCAGATCACATTTTTGTTTCTTTAAATCCGCGCATAAATTGACTCCAAGAGCCAAGAACGTACTGTAGTACCCTTTTCTTCCAGAGAGGGCGCCAAATCTAACGGCTTTGTTTGGCCAGAAAATCGGACCTTGTAGTTGTGGTTTTCAATCCGGTCGGGAAGCTCCTTGTAAATTTAGGTGAGAAAGCCTGCATGGCTTTCCGCATTCTTCCACTTGTGGTGTTTACATCTGTAGATGTCATTGAGGAGCATCCTGGGTTTTATACTATGACCGGCTTCAGAAAACGACCTAGCGGCCACTTAGCGTGCCGCCTCTGGTGGCAAACGCGGTTCCAACGCCCTCATCTGAGGGGAGCGTGCCGACCTCCCCGAGGAGACGGAGGCGCCATTCGGCACCAGTGCGCACGCTCTTGGTGCTGTCGGCGGTCCCTCGCGTACCCTTGGAGCTATGCGGCTACACTCTAGCAGCAGTGCTCTTCCGCTAGCCCCGCGCTCCAGACCTCTGTGTTCTCCCCGTTAGACTTTAGGGATTTATATTGGGTAGTTTATAGTCTGAGGGTCTGATCATCCTCGGTGGGGCCGGCTTCAGTGAACACATTGCAGCAGACTGAACTAACTGGACTGGGTTTTCTCCTACTATGACTTCGAGCGGCCCCTGTTTCCCACAGGGACCCCCTATACCCCCTTGTGCAGGCTGCGAGTGTGCATGCAGGATCAGAGTGTCGCTGAAGCTGGTCTTCCATGTTTCAACCAGTTTAGATTTTACAATCTTTATAAAAAGTCTATAGGTGTGAAAATAAGGTTTCAAATAGTATTTACCACCAAAACAGCCTTTCAATCTGGAGGAGCAGTGAGGTCACGACGGGAACGCGGCTTGGCCGCTGGCAAAGGCAAGGTGACCTTAGCTTCCCATGTGTTGCTGCCCCTTGGACAAGAGGCGCCTCCACAATCCAGGGCAGGTGAAGCCCATGAAAAGCGAAACAAGTCCAAAGAGCCGAAGTCAAACCCAAGGACTTTATTTAAAGCTAACTGTCTTACATTTAAAATCAGGAGTTCCCTGGTGGTGTAGTGGCTAAGGCTTCCGCGCTGTCAACACTGCGGCCTGGGTTCGATTCCCAGCCAGGGAGCTACCCACATACAAAAAAAAAAACAAAAAACAAAACAAAAAAAAAACACTAAATAAAATAAAATCAGGAATTTTGTACACAAAATGTTGCTTAAAATGTGTGCCTGACATATGAGAGGGGAATCTGTTTGTTCGTTTTGTTTTAAGGTTATGCTGAACTCCAGCCACTTGAAAGGCACTAGTGAGGAATTTGTCACGGTGTAAATGAATCCAGCATGTACCTGGGAGGGCAGGACTCCAGTGTAGTCTGCCAATGGTTTGACAAGCTCACAGCAACTATTTTCTATGAGAGAAAATAAGCCAATTCACTGGCCCACCAGTATTGGCACGCATGTTTGGGTTCCAACGACCAGTTGTCTTGGTTTGAATCAGAGAAATCAAGTCATCAGGCTGGAGAATCAGTGAAGTAGTCACAACTACTCAGATCTTCCCGCAGATCTTGACACAGCTGTCCCTCATGAGACAGTTGTCCCCCAGATCCAGACTTGAAAGAATTCCAACTGTATTAGGAAAGAGACAGGGCATCCTGGGCTATCCTTGACTCCATTCGGAACAAGCATCCTTGTCCAGGTCAGATGTGCAGGTTCTGTAGACTACGTGAGACCCAGCAGCCCAGTCACAAGATTTGATAAGCAAAAGGTCTGGCTTCTCCAGCTGCCAGCAAGTATCCAACCTTCACCAGGCCTGAGAGACACAAGGGAGTTGTGGTGACTTTTACCTCTGCTGAAATACCTGTGCCATCACCTCTGGCCTGAGAACTTGACCGTTTGCTTGGTTGCAAAGCACTCATCGTAGGAAGGCTGGGAGAGCAGCCACCCCAGGTCAAGGGGTGGTGGAGGGGGATGGCTGTATGCACTAAGCTTTCTAAGCATGCTTGAGGACACAGCCATACTGACAAACCTGGAAGAAATAGCACAGGGTAAACAACAGCAAGGCATCGTCTCTACACACAGCAAGTGAGTTGTGCAGACATTTCTTGGCCACCAAAAGTGAGGGTGATGAGAAGGCTTGTGTCACCAGAGAAACATTCACACCTGAAGTAGGGCTTTCCTAGTGGTTGGAGTGTGGAGTTTGAGTGGGCTGATATTGTGCATGAAGCAAACACTCATATGTGCTTTGTGCATATTTCTTTATCAACCCGTAGTTCTTTTTATTCTGAACTGAAATCTTTCCTGGTATTTCTAGACATGAGCTAGCTACTCTTTTCTGACACTGGAAGCTCCATGCTCCACTGGGGACCACACAGTGGAGGAGTCTTTGATTTTAAACTCTGCTGCTGCTGAGTGACTATTCACCCACAGCCATACTCCCATTTGACTGTGAGCTTATCACGATGCAGATTATGACTGACACTTCTGTGTTTCTGACCATAGTGCTGAGCACTCTGGTGGGCATGAGACACCCAGAAGGGTGGGCAGGGATGGCCAGCTGGGGCCCATATCACTCCAGGCCCTGTGCAAGAATCCAACAACAGTCAAAGGTCATATCAGCGGTTACCTGCTTTTAAAGACTGAAAAGTCAATTTCCTGAGCAATGCAGGGGTTGCCTGTCCCTTTAGTTACTTGTAGTCCTTATTCCTGTGATTATTCCATCCTCGAGGCAGCAAATCAAAACCTGCTTTCTGTTCTCCAGCTATCAATATTGAGAGCAGAGTCCTGCAACAAATATCTTGGTTGATGTTATTTTATTCTTTCTAGCTTTCTCGCTCTCAAACACATAGTAAAATATACACCAACTTTTCTGCTAGATATGATTATTGGCGGAATTATAGTGTAAATTGTACACACACGGGACAAGAGTTGTAATGTTGAATAATTTCATATTTCCTGCTAATTTGCTAATGTTAAAATTTCTTAGACAAATCAGCCTTTAGTCCATGGAAAAGAGATTGTGCTAGCAAGGCAACCTGAAAGATTAAAATGAGTATGCCAGTGCAGGGAGGGCATGGACAGGACAGGATAGAGTTGGGAAATGGAATACTTACAAAAGCAGCCAACTGAAAAAACAAAGAGGAAGCACCAAATCAGGTCAGGCTGGCAGCTTTGTTGTCAGGGCAATAACAATAGCTCTGATCAGTTATCAAGAGAGAGCCTGATAGGCTGACCAGATGTCCCATTTCAAACTGTACGTCTGGCCAGCCTAGTCTCACTGGGCCAAATTCAAGGTGTCAGTAGGCTGACCATATGTACTGTTTGAAATGGGACCGTACCGTTGTTTTCTGCTCCATTTAAAATGGTATGTCTGGTCAGCCTAAGCCTGGAGAAATTGTTCTGAGAAGCTATGAATGTTGGCCCCTCACCAAGAAAATAATTACATATAAAAATATAAATGTGGGAGTTCTCTGGTCGTGTAGTGGCTAAGGCTTCGGCGCTATCAACACTGTGGCTGGGGTTCGATTCCCAGCCCGGGAACTACCCATGTAAAAAAATGTGTGTGTGTGTGTGTGTGTGTGTGTGTGTGTGTGTGTGTTGCCTCTGAGGCTGTCAACTGGTCCTCAGCTGCTTTTCAGCCCAGTAAGCCTGGGAGAATGCTGTTGTCCCCAGGAAGGGGGCTGAGTGGGCAGGAGCAAGCTTGGGTTCCAACCAAACCACTAAAGCTGAGTTTTGTCAATCTTCAAACCAAGTTATAAAAGACAATTGGCCCATTTCATAATTTGGGAACAATTTTGTTTCCCTTGGCATTAAGTATTATCCATGAAACTTGCTGACAATGCACCAGAAAGCTAGCTTATCGATTTGGGTGTGAATCCAATATATTTGGCTAGCTTGCCCTTTTGTCCTTAGCCAGAAAACAAACCAATTTCATGGTGTTTCCTTCCAGGACATAAACCTGTTGGCACCATCTCCAGTCCCTCCCATAAATGTAACATGTGGAATCCCTAACCTCTGCTGTTACAGCCCTTGGATGTTAAATTCCCTGGGGAGCCTGGTCTAAAGCTACATCCTACAAAATGATACTCTAGTCATTCCAAAACAGCTTCACTTGCAACACCCCAGTAAAGCTGGTAACATTATTCCCACTTTTACCAAGACCTAGAAGTTTAGTGAAGGGAGGGCTTGGCCATGGGCTAAGAGAACCCAGCTCCGTAGCCTTGTCCCAGGCCCTGAGCATGGCCAAAGGATTGAAGGAGGTCATCCCACAGAGGCTGGCTCTCCTGCCCAGGCACAGTAGCTCCTATGTCATCAATGCCACTAAGGCTTAATCAAACATGAGTCCTGGGCTGACTCTGAGTTTGTGACTTCAAGAAGGTCCCTCCGTCTTTCTGGGCCTTCACTTCCTCATCCATAAACTATGAGGGTTTTCCCAATATCACCTTAAGGCTCTGATGTTTTATTTTTTCCATGAATTAAGCATCTTTGATGTGGCAGACACATCAGCAAAAAAAAGTGTTGTTGTTTTTTTTAATTTTTAAAGCCCTGCCCTATTCTATAGATGGGAATTTCAGTAATCAGATTAAATTTGTTCATAAGCAAAGCAGTAGAAGGCAGTGCTGTAAAAATGCAGAGTGGAAGCGGGAGGAAAACAAGGAATGTGGGATTTTCAGTGGGGAGGTCGGGAAAGGCCTTGCTGATGGCATCTGGTCACACACTTTAGGGAGGTGACCCCGAAGTCAGCCAAAAAGGGTAGAGTGGAAGGGAAGTAACTGATGAGGGCTTGGGCTTCCACAGGATCTCAGCTGGGCCCACAGAGGCTGCCCCTGGTGCCCCAGCCTACGACAACGTTTACTGGTCCCCACTGCCTTGGCTGCTAATCAACCTTAAGTAATCCTTTTAGAATGCTGTGCTCTCCCGGCCTTGTCCCTCCCTGGCACATCGGGCAAGCTTGAGGATGAAGGAATCAAATGCTCCACTGTAAACCCAACCATGAAACCGGGAGGTCCCCCCAGCAGGGCTATCCCTTCCACCATGTCTTCCTAGTGCTTTTTTGCAGGTGCACAGCAACCACCTCCCCAACTCTGGGGCCTCCCGGGCCTCCGCAGATCAAGGCATGCGAGGCCCAAGGGCAGAGAAGGCGGCCGTACCAGGCCTGGGGCAAGCAGCACGCTGTCTGCGCTCCAACTCCTGGCACCTGCAACCATGGCGAGGCGAGCGTTGTTGCTGGTGCGCGCTGGAACTCTGACGTTGCGAGGTAATGGGGTGGCCGAGGCCTGAGGTGGGGCGCCCGCCGCTCCTTGGGGGTCAGGTCTGCAATAACGGTGGACATAGGGGCTGGGGGCGGTGTCCTGGGTGGCAGGAGGCTGGGCGCTGAAGGGTCTCCATGGAAACCTCGGGGATGACGCGGGGTCAGGCTAAGTATGAAAGGATGGGAGTCAGGGGCTGGAAAGAAAGACCCTCAATTGGCATACGGGGGCTGTCTCGGAAAAAATCCAGCCATGACTGCCTCTATTCTTCATATTACATGGCTGGATACTTTCCGGACAGTCGTTTTTTTATGTACGTCAATATCTTAATTTATATATTGTATATTTTAATATTCTATCTATATATTTTACACATATAAATTCTATATGTACACAAAAATTCTCTCCATGTAATATGTAATATATAAATTCGCTCTGTATATAAACATTCTTTTCTGATATAATATATATAGATTCTAATTCCATATGTATAAATTCTTTGTGTGTGTGTATATTCTAGCTATATATACTTTTTCTATATATACAAAGATTCCATCTATATAAGATTAGATAGAGATGGCATTTATCTCAAGTAGGAATGGAGACACCTGCTCTGTCCATGTTTAAGTTGCACAGACAATGGACTCACACTCAGACACACAAGAGCTTCCTGTTGTTGTAGGAAGAGTAGCTGGCTTGCTCCAAAAAAGGCATCCTAGCCCAGCTCAGGAAGGTCCTTGAAAAGCCTGGAGGGTGAGGGTCTTGAGTGAGCCTGAGGAACTCCTCTCCCTGGAGTCAGATGTCAAGGACCATTTCCCAACCAGACAGGAGCCAGATGGCAGCAAACTGCCCTTCACACAACCCAAAGCAGATCCCATTCTCATAGGGGCCAGGGGCAATTCACAATGCCAAAATGACCCAGCAAGTAGTTTTAACGGCTTCAGCTCTGAGCTAATGAAAACACCAGCATAGGACACTTAGCATGTGGCCGAGCCCAAGAGAAACTCGGAATTGAGCTGGTTAGGATGAAACCAGAACAGTGGTGATACTGCCACCTGGAGATGTCATACTTTATGGACAGAGCTAGGCCCTCCTCAGGGTCCTCTCTAATTTCATAAGAGCCTCCCAGATGGTACCAGGATAAAGAACCCAAGACAGCAGTCTTCATGACAGTCTAGCTGAGAGCCAGGACAGTCAGACCCCAGATTCACGCCTGTTTCCTGAGCATCCACCTCCATTAATCATGCTGGACCATGTGATCCCAAAATGGGTCCTAAGATGCTCCCAGGCTGGGATATCTGTGTGAGTGGGAGGATATGGAGTGTCCCACCTCACAGGTGTGGTACTTTCAAGCTGCACTTTCCTCATGCAAAAAATATGGCCATTCTTCTCTATCCCATGCACTCAACTAGGGCAATACCCCTCCCATGGAGGTAAAAATTGGTTCCTGGGGCTAAAAGCATCATAGATACACAGTGACTTGAGTCTTGCCAAAGTCCTAGCACATAAACAGATACCCAATGTATCTGTATTCATGGGGGCAGGGAGCTTAAAAAATAATGTTTGAAAGGGCTCCTTGCAGGTCTATGGTGAAATAAAGGCTGAGAAGCATGACCTCATCCAAAGACTTCTTTTCCCTGTGAGGTTAAGCTAGAACACATTTCTTCAAGTGGGTTCCAGGGACCTTAGAGCCTGTGTGAGGCCAAGCAGAACCTGGGCCCCACACAGACCTGCCAAGTCAGTCCCATGGGAAGGAGCAGGAATTTGCAATTTTAATAAGCTCTTGTCCTAGTCAGTTTCGGCACATACCACATACCACAGACTGAGGCTTACACAGACATTTGTTTCTCACAATCCTTGAGGCTGGAAGTCTGAGATCCAGGTGTGGGCCTAGCCGATTCTCCTGAGGCCTCTCACCTTGTCTATGGATGGCTGTCTCCTCCCTGTGTCCTTACATTATCCTCCCTCTGTGTGCATCTGTGTCCTGATGTCCTTTTATAAGGACACTGGTCCTATGGGATGAGGACCCACCCTAGTTAGCTCATCTCACCTTTAGTACATCTTTAAAGGCCATCTCCAAATACAGCCAAATCTGGGGCCTTGGGGTTGGGGTTCCAACATGTGAATTTTGGGGGACAGAGTCAATCATAACAGTTCTCAAAATACTTCTCACACACTGGAAATTTTTTTAATAAAAATATTTTTATTGTTAGACTTATTGGGGTGACATTGGTTATCAAAGAGTACATAGGTTCCAGGTGTACAATTCTACAGTGCATCATCTATTTGTTGCATAATAAGTTCACCACCCATCACCATATATTTGGCTCCCCTGCCCTCTTCTCCCACCCCCTGCCCCTTTACCCCCAAATAACTCTTAAACTATTGTGTCCATGAATTGTTTGTTTGTTTGCTTCTTCATTGCTTTCAGTTTTATATTCCTCATATGAGTGAAGTCATATGGTTCTTGTTTTTTTCTGTCTGGCTTATCTCGCTAAACATGATGATCTCCAGGTCCATCCATTTTGTTGCAAATGGCAATATTTCATCTTTTCTTATAGCTGAGTAATATTCCATTGTGTATGTACCACAGCTTCTTTATCCAGTCATCTGTCACAGGGTACTTCGGTTGTTTCCATGTTTTGGCCACTGTGAACAGCGCTGCGATGAACATTGGGGTACATAAGTCTTTGCGGACAAAGGTTTTCAAGTTTTGGGGTAGATCCCCAGAAC